>PVKM010031974.1:0-16610 GCA_004027735.1 Carollia perspicillata | reverse complement strand
AGAGATCTTTTCCCGAACCCTAGTTTTGGAGAAGAAAGCTGGGACCCAATGAGACCATGGCTTGTTCAAAGTCACCAAGCAAAATAGGAGTCAACCCATGGGTGTATTATTTCTTCTTAACCTTGCTTTGAGTTATTTATCTAGAAATGGATAGCATGGAGTAGCCACTTCATTCACATGGCTCCTTTAATTAAAAGTTCTACATTCACATAGCTCCTTTAATTAAAAGTTCTAGTTTTCACAGACAAGGTAACACTCAGGAGGCTGGCTCATGGTTCTCGCCCCTTGTGGTCTTCATCAGAAAACTTCTCCCAGTTGCTGGTATTACCCACATAGGGCCTGCCTCCCATTAGGATGATGCGTGGGGGGAACCATCTAGCTTCCAGAAGGCGTACCTGATGCCATTTTTCTCCTTCATGCCCATTACAATCGTTGTAAGCTGATCACAATACTCTTTCAAGCCACTGCCAATCAATTGGACCTGGATCTCAAGTTGAAATGCATTTGCGGTCCCTACAATAGAGGTCATACCTTGAAAAGTCCAGTGACCTTCAGATCCACACTATGCTTCAGCCTGTCTGCACCAGTCAGAAAATACTCTTGAGCTTCTCATCTCTCTTCCCACCCACAGCTGCTCATTAATCCAATTATGAGTTGCCTTTATCCAACCAAACTTCCAGCCAAGTTGCAAAGTCTCCGAGTGGTGGGTTTGCCTTCAGTGATTAGACAGCCCGGTGGAAAATGCCGCCTTGTTCAGACAGCTCTTTCGTTTGGACTGAACTGACCCGACTCTGATAGCGCAGCGCCCAACACGTGCCCTGTGCGGACACCCTGAGAACTGCCTTCTCACGAAGGCTCACCGAGGTTGTTTCTGCCCTGCAGCCAGAACCCTGCCCCTCCAACAAGGCATTCAGGAGGCTTCTGTGTCACGTTTGACTCTGAAGGCAGTGCCTGGGCCCTTCATTTGGCCTCTGGTTCTGAACAGGAGCAAGCTTATTTGCTGGCAGGAGTATCTGTCTCCGTAATGGGGAGTCAGTCTTCAGGTGTTCTCTTCATTAAGACATCAGCCTCACTCAGCCTTGCTCTCGGCTGCTAGACGCACCGACAAGCCAGCAGGAAAAATTCCGTCGGGAAGTGCTTTGCTGCCTTTTGAAGGCAGAGAGGCCCCATCTCACCTGTGGGACTGGACCTGCTCAGCCTCGGTGGGACTTGTGCCAGCAGAACCCTTAGCGGGCCCTGTGAGTCCTGATTCTAGGCCTGCAGGCAGGGTGTGCGCTGGCAGCGTCCTGAGCGTCTCCCTCGCTCACAAACGGAGGGGGCGGAGTCCTTGCACCTCCTTGGCCATTCCCATCTGTCTCCTGGGTGTGAGCCACAGGCTCCTGTGGCCCGAGGCTGCTCGGCAACACCCTGAGTTATGTTAGTGATATAATAATGAATTATACAATAGATTATACATAATTAATTTATAATAAAACACACACGCAACAGTTTAATTTCTCCAAGTGAATGATGAGCTGCCCGCCAGGTCCTGCTGGAATACATTCCCTAAATGCCTGCTTCCTGGTCCAGAGGCCACGGCCTGCTGCCCTAGTGAGGGATCCTGGCCAGAGAAACCTGCGAAGTCAGATTCCCTCCAGGCTGCCTCTGGGGTCTGACCCGGACACCCATGGGGGTTCACCCCACCCCTGGACCGTTTGAGAGCTGTTATTTTCTTCATTATCCCAGCCTTTCTCCCAGAGATCGGGAGATGCCTGTGTATTGATTCTCTACCATCCCCTCCTTGCATCGTTCACCCACTCAACAAATAGCTATTCGGTGCCTGTTATGTGCCAGACACCGTCCTTGGCTTGTGCACATGTGTGAACAGAACAGACGAGATCCTTGCCCTGGTGGAGCCTACGTTCTAGCAGAGGGAGTCAGACAATACACAATACACCTAACGGATAGGTGTGCTATTCAGTGATAGGTGCTGTGGAAAAAGAAAAGGCAGAGCGGGATACGGGTGACCAGGTGTAAGCGGGACAGGCAGAGGGGGTTTCAAAGAGGGAGGTCGGAGCAGGTCTTGTGGGGAGCTGGCAGGGTCAGAGAGGCCAGGCCCTTCATGAATGGGGAAGAGAGACGCTGCTGGGGCTACCGGGGGTGAGATTGTCTGCAGTTGCTTTGGCTAGGAAATCGTTCAGTAACATTTGTAACTTTTGGTTTCAGATGTTCAGGATGTTCCTTTTCCTGTTGCTGCTGTGGTTTCTGCCCCCCACTGAGGGGTCAACTCGGACTGAACCCATGTTCATGGCAGTCACCAACTCGGTTCTGCCCCCCGACTATGACAGCAACCCCACCCAGCTCAACTATGGTGTGGCAGTGACTGATGTGGACCACGATGGGGACTTTGAGATCGTCGTGGCAGGGTAAGTGCCTCCCACCTTGTGTTTGACAGATGCATCAGTCAGCTTTTACTGTGATGAGGCTGAGAAACAAATAACTCCAACACCCAGTGGCTTACGACAACGTATGTTCCCACTTACCGGTCTTGGCTGGGCTCGGTGTGGGTTCTGGTATGCTACCTCTTTGCCTTTGGTTATAGCAGTGGGGGCATGGAGGGTGGATCCAAGAAAAGTGTTTGATCCACACGCTTTCAAGGGGGAAAAAGTGAATGCTTTGCTTCAAGGCGCTTTCTTCATAGCCTTAGTTATACAGGTGCTACTTCCTTATCGGTGGGATTCTAGAATCTCTGTGCAGGAGGGGCTTCACGGGGACAGTTGTGATAGAAGAGGCAGCTCCGTCTGCCTTTGCACAGCATGTGACTTAAGACTGAAAAGTCTATTAATTGTCCATTTCGAAGAAGAGGGGAAGATAGCAATTAGGAAGGATAGTTAAACTTCCTCTAAACCATGCTCCCTTCTCCTGAGAAGCAACAATGTGTAGGAAGAAAGGCGTAGGATTTGGAGACCAAATACCTTGAGTTCGTGCCCCAGATCTACCAGAGTTGCATGGCTTTGATCAGCCCCTTATTTGCTGAGATTCCGATACAGCGTCTGTGAAACTGGGGACTGCAGTGCCTTCCTGTCCTGAAGCCTCCCTCGACAGGCTGTTGCACAGGAGAGTGCCTCTAAATTCTGCCAAGTACATTAATAGTCATTCTTTACTGAGCACTAGTATGTGCCAGGCACTGTGCACACGTTACGTGTGTTGCCTTATTCAGCCCTCCTGACATCCCCACCTAGAGAAAAGGAGAGTAGGGTTCAAAGGAGGTGAGCGATGTGCCCTCTGTCAAGGCCATAGTAGGTAGATGAGTCAGGATTTATACCCCATGGCTCCCTAACTCAACAGCTGCTAAACTACACTGTACAAAGTATAGTTTTCACTTCAAAAATCATTTAATCAATAAAAACGCTACAGGGAGCTGTCGGTCTTCTTCCCGGAGGCCTGAGCTTTCATGGCAGCACTGACCGAAGTAACTGGCAGATAACGTCATCGTAGCAGTTGCATGTAACAGTGGAAAGCATTGACCTTGGGAGTGGAAGAGCTGGTGAAAATTCTCACCATACCATCCAATAGCTGTGAGCCTCATGCACAGTAATTAGCTATGGAGCCCCCACTTTCCTCATCTATAAAATGGGCATGTTGAAACCCCCCGCACAGGGCAGCGGTGAGGATCAGTTGTGGTGATATATTAAAACAGTACTTTATAAAGTGCATGTCTTCTTTCATTTGTCCCTGTTTTCTACCCTGTGAAGAACAGAAGGGACTACCTCCTAGACCTCCTAAAGGTCTAGGTCAGCACGCCGTCCAGTAGAACTTCCTGTGAGACATAGGTGTTCTATGCCCATGCTGTCCAGTGTGGATGGAATCCACTAGCCACCCGTGCCTGTTGAGCACTCGAAATGTGGCTGCCGTGACCGAGGAACTGAATTTTTCATTTTATCTCATTTTAATTATACAGCCGCATTTAAATCAGCATAGTTCTGAGTAAAAACTAAAGAGCAGAGTGTGATAGAAAAGGGAAAAACAGAAATGACTGTAATGACCCTTCCTGCCTGAGGTACACTGAGCAGGGTGGAGGCCAAGCAGCTTGTCTCGGTGACTGCGGTCACTCTCCCAACCAGAGAGGAGCGCTCCCGCCCAGTCCTGCCTCCTGGAGCCACATGCCGCTCTGCCCGAGTCTCTGGTTGAAGAGCTCGGATTCATTCGAAATGTTCTGGCCGACCCTGCCTCCTGCTAGGTGACACTCGCCTCCCCTGGTAGAGCCTGGGGGCTGACAGAGGACAACCGTCCATCCCCTGCCCCTGGGATCCCCACAAGTCATTGCCGTGATCATGTCGTCCCTTCTTCTCGGGCAGAGGGCTGCAGGCGCAGGCCCCGCCCCACCCCGCAGAGAGTGCTGGATTGCCGCCGCACCTGCTGGGGGTGCAGCTTCCTCCTTCTCAGGGCCGGGCATTCGTTTCACCTTCCTTTCCAGTGAAGTCTTTTGCTCTGTCTCTCAAGAGATTGGCTTTTGTGTCCTGTATGCCACAGAAGCTAGGCCATCATCTGTAATCAGCCTAGGGCAGAGGTATGCACCTTGTCCAGCTTGCTGCTTACTGTGGATCCCGTAGCCCTTTAAAACCATCCTCCGGAAACAAGAACCAGACCATCCTGGGTGTTGATCCTGGGGCATCTAGAGATGGAGCAAAGATCCCGGTCTCTTCTCCCAGGGCAGAGGTGACCCAGGCAGCCCCTGTCTGAGGACGCTCGGTGTGCTGAATGTTCTCCTGGACTGTGAGATTGCTCACCCCAACAAAGAAGAGGAGTCCCACAGAGGACAAGATGGCAAAATTGGGCAGCCTCCCAGCTCTGGGTCAGGCCTTCTTTGTGGCTGTTATGAAGCATTGTGAATTCTTAGGGCAACGGAAAGTCACGTTCTAATTTAAGTACCGAAATACATTCCAAAGGCAAATATAACTTTTTATTATCTTCAGCTTAAGATGATTTGTCACTGTCTTCTTCTTTGGGCCGGATAACCAGGGGCTGACTACACAGACGTATTGAAATCGGGACCTTGGGAGGTCATGCGGCCCACCCCTTGCCTTCCCCTAAGGCCACGCCTACAGATTTTGGCTTACTTGTGTCAAGACTCTATTTGGCTAATCCGGACGCCTGGTAGTAGAGCTTACCACACCATTTCTTTACACTTCAGTTTTCTGTTGCCTTTGAAGATAGAAACCAGTGGTCACCATCCCTTCGAGCAGTCGCAGCTGGGATCACCGCCCTGCCTTCCGTTCCCCGTGGGCTCCCTGGCAACCTCTCCGACTCCGACTTTTATTCTATTTCATCCACCCTGCACCCATATCACACTCTGTGTCTTCTGTTTGATCATAGACTGTCTGTTCAACAACCATGTAGCAGGAATTGAAATTTTAAAAAGAATTGAATGGGAATGGTTTTACCTGGGGCACCTGTAGTCCAGCTCCGTAGAGGCCCACTCTGTTAATCTGCAGACCTTTCCCTCAGCTGGCCCCAGAAGGCATTTACATTTTCCTCCCGGGGTAATGTCCAGCTCTTCCGTTTATAAGGTGCCCGCACCTGAACTTGTCTTGGATGTGTTGACCTTGTAGTGTGTCTGATTCAAGCCCTGTTGCTTTGAGTATTTACTCTCTGAATAGGTTTGTTTTGTTTTGCGTTTTCGGTATCCTCGTTCTGGGTATTGATGGTATTGATTCTGAGCGTGTTGTGGGTGAGTCTGCATTGTGTCTCTGATTCTTGAGTTAATTGTGATGGAAGGCGTGTGCATGCATCTGACTCTGGGAGGAGCAGAAAATGACCGCCCTTTGTTCTGCGGGGACGGGGGCGGGGAGGGGGCAGCTCCGCTCCTCTGCCCCAGCTGGGCGAGTGCCTCCGCATGCGGAGGGCTTATCTGTTGACCAGCGGGTGCGTGATTGCGGTCTGCTTACAGTCTCCCCCCTGCAGGGTGAGGGGAGGGTTTGATCACCCCCAGAGAAGTGTGCACACGCACAGACCTCGGAGGATCTCCAGGACTGGTTCCCCGGGTAAATAGAAAGTCCAGGGGCTTCCTCTCTCCTCGGTGGAACTAGACACCCAATCTGAAGCCTCGCCTCCTCTGCACAGGAATTCCTCTTGCTGTCAGTCTTGCAGGGTTCCCTTTAGAGCAGCTTTTGGTTCCTGGGATAGCCCTGGAGGTCTGAGGTAACCCCTCTACCCCGTCCGGTTCGAGCAGGGGTTTTGCTCCAATGGTAAAGTTTAAATCTCAGTTTACATCAGTTTTCTACACAAAGGGCATTGATTTGATAAAATCTTAATGCATTCTTCACACTTGGAAGGATTTCATTTAAAGGGATGCTACGTATCATAAAGCCTTGCTTTATTTATTTTTTCTTAATTTTGCCACTATATCAGAAAACTTTTTTAATTTACTGAAGTTAATTGAATTATTTAAAAGGCAAACTGTACTCATTTACCAGATTAATCACAATTACATAGGAGACTTTCTTGCCATTATAAATAATAAAAACAATGATAAAGAATAAGATATTTGCCTATGATATAACCAAAGCAGCATTTATGTATTTCAGTGCAAGTACATATGAGATACATAAAACATATAAATATAATACATATAGTTTATATAGATATAATAGATATTCCATCCATAGAAATATATTTAGATATACATAGTATATGTAAATATATATTCACATGTACACACATGCTTTTAACAAAATAGGAAAAATACTTTTGAACTTTCAGTGATAGCTGCTGCTTTGTGAAATATAAAGTTGTAATAGATTTGATCATCAGTTTCTACATCTTAAGATGCTATGTGATTTCATCCAGTTATTCTTTTTTAGTTAAAATATATTTTACATTTTGAAAACATTTAAATACATTTTATTACCAAAAAAATTCACACAGTAAAAATTCATCTTTACCAACCTCCACCCCTACTCCAAGCCCAGCCCTGTCCTCTTCCAGAATAACAATTGTTTTCAGTTTGGTGTTTGTACTTCTAGAAATTTCTATGTAACATATATATTTATAATACAAAAAATATAAAAATTTTTGGAAGAGTCAAACTGATTGTTCCAAACTTGCTTTTTTTACTGTATAGTATGTTCATGGTTCCAACATACAGGTCTGGCTTATTGTTTTAAGTTGCGTTGTGTGAATGCACCACATTCGTTTTGCCACTCCTGAGGTGACATTTAAGCTGTCTCTAATCCGTGGCCACTGCAAACAACGCTGTATATCTATCCTTACACACACATGCAAATTTTTCTCTGGGATCAATACCAACAAGTGGAAAATGCTGGGAATGATACGTCCATTTCAAATCTTAATAAATATGGCCAAACTGTTTCCAGTCTTAATCTTTTTCTATTTAGCCATAGCCTAGAAATAAAAGGTGAGCCTTGGGCTTATTGAATTCAACAGCTGCTCGAGCACCTACTGTGTGTACAGCCACCTATGCTCCAGGGTCTGGACTTGATCAATTTAGAGCCAATAGTTCCAGAAGGTGGGGGGAGGGGGGAGCGCATTCTGTGTCTGCAAGTGAAGCTGCTTCTGTTAACTGGATTGAGGAACTTCAATACCTTCTAATTCAAACTGCTAGAAGGCCTTCCTCTAAAGCTTCCTTGGCAAAAATATATTTCTTAAATGGTTCAACTTTAACCCTGAAATTCATTGTCATTGGTGTCATGGAAGAATGCTTGGGGAGCGGGGGGCCAGCTCTCCTGCTCTGCTTCGGCATGATTTTGAATCCTAATAAGACAGAAGTCGGAGCAGGAGCCAGGGCTTTTTCACTGAAACCTTTCTGAAAGCGTACTCCGCCGGGCATAGCAGGTTTTCCGCCCTTTCCCCAGCCCTGGGCCACCATAAGCAACGGGCAAAACTTCTTTCCTCCCCACCCCAAGCCACAGCCAGCGCAAAGGTCTGAGGCCCTTGGTGATTGCCCTGGCCACACACGCGCACCCAGAGCGAGGCATGCTAGTCAGAGTGTCAGCCTTCCGCAGGGGCCACGGCCTAATCCCCAGAACCAATGAATATGTTATCTGACACAGCAAAAGAGACATTGTAGATGTGATTGAGTGAAGGGCCTTGAAATGGGGAGATTACCCTGGCTTATCCCAGTGGGATCAATCATCGGGTCCTTAAAAGTGGAAAAGGGGAAGCATAAGATGAGGTCACAGTGATGCGATGTGAGGAAGTCTCAACCCGCCCTTCCTGGCTTTGAAGAGGGAAGGAGGGGCCAAAGCCAGGGGTGTGGGTGACCCCTAGAAGCTGGAACAGGTAAGGAGACAGATTTACTCCTACAGCCTAGAGACTCTGGAACACAATCCAGTTCTGTCAACACCTTGATTCTAGCACAGTGCGACCAAGGTTGGCCTTCTAATACACAGAACTGCAAAATAATCAATTTGTATCACTTTATGCCACTACATCTGTGGTAATTTGTTACAGCAGCAATAGGAAACTAATATAGTAGGTAAAGGTTGGGTGCTTCGTGTCATTTTTCAGAGAGGTGATGGCCATTACCTCAGAGAATTCCAATAGTATTATTTTATGAACTTCACAGCAGTAAAATAAATAAGCCACCCACAGCATAATATTTAAAATACTATACTTAAAATAAATATACCGTAAGTAAAGTATTGTTTTTAATCAATGACAATCCCCTGTCTCAGGAGCGTGTGCAATTTTGGAAAGAATTCCTAAAATCACACTTCGTTCCTTGGCGACCACTCCCCCTGCAGCTCACTGTTTGACGCCTGGTACTGCAGGTGGTTGGAGGTGGGGAGACTGGTTCAGAGCTTTGAAAGATCTCGCTGCGGTTGGTGGGAAAACACACCCAGATTGGTGGGGCCGGGCGGCGAGGGCAGCGAGCCCTTCCCGGATGCAAACAGCGAGGAGGGCCTGGCCTCGGAGGCACAGGCCAGCAGCGCACGGGTCTATTTAATGAGGGGCAGAGGTCTCTCTCCAGGCCGAGGAGACCTTCAGGCTTACTTGGATTTTGTTGTTTGTTTTTAAGTTAATTTTACATTTTACCAAAAAAGTAATTTTCTCAAAGTAGTGAAGAATATTTATAAAAAAGCCATTCCAAAATAGCAATACAGCCAAGGCTGAAATTGCCTCTGCTGAAAACGGCGACGCTGCTTATAGTAGTCTGAATTTGTCATCCATTCAGAAAGCGGATGTGTGCCCTGTCTCCAGTCACTTTCCTTTAAGTCTCTCTTCTCCCCATTTTTTTTTTTTAAGTGGCGGGCTGGCTGCAAGGCCTTCCCTGTCCCCTGTGTCTCCCTACAGGCTCCCAAAGAAGGCACAGGCACACAACCACTGGAGCCTAGGCCGACCCTCCGCGCCCTTATGGCTCCACAGCCCAGGGCCTTCTCCCCACTGCCCTCCTCCCTCCTCCCTGTCTCTCCCGCCCTCTCCCCTGCAAGCACACTCACAGTTCTCTTTGGAACATGTGCCATTTCCACTCCAGGATCGCTTCTGCTCCCGGGGAAGCCGATCTGACCTCTGCTTCCCTCTTTTGCCTTTTTCCTCACATACCTCTTCTTTCCAGTTTCCTACTGACCTGGTGAGTCACTTTCTTTCTAAAATGCTATGGTTAGACCTCAATTTTCCCTCCCAGGAGGAGGTTACTTTTGCAGTGCAGGTATTTAGGAAAACATGCAAGGACATGAAGAAGCTACGACAAACATTCCCCACTTCAGGTTTTTACCACGTGCCTTCCCGTGTTCCTGTTTGCGGACTAAAGTTACAAAGGGGCAGAGGGCAGGAGAACGTATGTCCTGTGTCTCATTTACATCATCTCATTTTAAACTGTCACAGCAGCCCATATGGATGCAGTCTTTAATGAATCTAAGTCATACTTTTTTTTCACATTTTTTACATCACTGAAATTGGGACGTGACCTACAATAGGCAGCTTGCATTGAATTCACAGGTTTCTTTTTTCCCCTGGGGGTATGGAAAGTAATGGTGGCTCTTACCACTGATGACACCTTAGATTCGATGAGAGCACTGTGGACAGCGTTGTCCCCATTTTGCAACTGAGGAAACCGAGGCCCGGAGATCTGCCGAGGGTCATAGAGACGGCGAAAGGTGTAACGGTTATTCTGTATATGCGCACTAAGTTGGTTAGTTTTGTTTTCTGGTTGTAATCTTTACTAGTATTTTTCTTCCTATAAATAACTGAGAGACCTGTTTTGAAGTATACTACTATGATAGTCTAGTCTTGCTTTTAAAAAAAAGTTGGTTGAGGAGCCTTTTTAGGCGGTGGGGGGAAGATTCTTGTTTTCTAAATCCCACTTTTTGCCTCTACTGATTTAGGATTTATACCGGGTACTTCTGTTCTTTTAGTGGTTTCCTTTGAAGTTTTATGATATGTTTTTAACTCCATAAACTCTAAACTTATCTTAACCCCCTTCTATAACAATACAAGGACTCCGGTGCACTTGAACTCTGGACACCTCTCCCTGGCCCACATACAGCATTCTGTCATTGCCCTTTGTTAGTCCCATCAGGTATTATTACTACCATTGTTGTCATCTACAGACAATGTGGGTTTTTTTTCTTAAACATTTGTATTTATTTTTTAGAGAGAGGGGAATGGGGGAGGAAAAAAGGGAGTGAAACATGGATGTGCGAGAGGAACATTCATCGGTTGCCTCCCGAGCACCTTCAGCTGGGGCCTGGCCCACAACCCAGGCCTGTGCCCCGACCAGGACCCAGACTGGCAACCTTTCCGTTTACAGTCCTGTGATCGACCCACTGAGCCACCCCAGCCAGATCTAAAGACAATGCTTTTTATGCACATCCATTGTTACCATTTTAGCTGCTCACCCTTCCTTCTTATATTTCAGAAAGGCCTTCTGTGATTTTGTTCCTTCTTCCTGATAGGCCTACTTTGGTGTTCCTTTACTGAATGCCAGGTGCTAATAAACTCTGTTTTTTTAATCTAAAAGATATTTATTGTATTTCTTTTCTTGAAAGAGAACTTTTCTGAACATAAAACTTCAGGTTGACAGGTATTATTCCCCTGTCTTCTGGCTGCCATTTGTTGCTGAGATGCCTCAGTAGTAATGTCATTCCTCTGTAGGTGATCTGTCTCTTGTCTCTTTGCCATGGTTTGCATTTTACAGTTTTACTACTGTATGTATATATATATGGAACTCTTTATAAAACCTAGCTTGTTCTTCCTGAATCTGACCATTCATGTCTCTCATCAATTCTGAATAGTTCTTAGCCATCAATTTTTAAATTTTATTTATTTATCTTTAGAGGGGAAGGAAAGGAGAGAGGGAGAGAAATATCAGTGTATGGTTGCCTCTTGTGCATCCCCTGCTGGGAACTGGCCTGCAACCCAGGCATGTGCCCTGACTGGGAATCGAACAGAAATCCTTTAGTTCGCAGACCCACACTCAACCCACTGAGCTACACCAGCCAGGGCTCCTCAGCCATCAGTTTTTTAAAAAATCTGTCCTCTATTCTCTCTACTCTCTCTTCTTCTAGGACTTCATTCAGAAATGTCAGGTTTTCTCATTCCAGCCTCCAAATTTCTTATCCTTTCTCATATTATTTTTATCCCATTTTGCTGTGATGCTGAATTCTTGGTAACTTTCCAGGTGTATCTTCCAGTTCACCAATTCTTTCTTTAGTTGTATCTAAACTGTTGTGTTTCAATTTCGAAAACTGGTTTTTTTTTATATCTAGGAGTTTCGTGGGGCTTTTTTTCAAACTTCCCTAATCATTTTCTGATTGTGTCTTACTGCTTACTCATTTTCGTGACTCCCTCCTTTGTTTCTCTAAATATTTCATACATCGATATAGTTTGTATTTGACAGTTCTAATATTTGCAGTCCTTGGTGTTTAAATGTGTTCTTTGTTTCTTTTTCTGCTGCTTACTTGGGGTGTCTTGCCTCCTTACTATATTTGCTTGATCTTAAAATATGGAAAATTCCATGGTCCTAAATTAGAGACACTTTTCACCAGAGAGGATTTGTACCCATCGATCTGAGGGCCCAGGGGTCCTGCTGACCTGGGAACACTCTAGCTCTCTCCTATAGCCATATGGGGTCATGGACAACAGCCCAGTATCTTTTGACATGCCTTAGTATTATGGTCACTGTATATGCTAGCCATGTGTGGGCAGGGGGGAGATGAGCAGGGCAATAAGGATTCTCCCTGGCTGGTCAGTATGCTAGAGAACAGGATTGCATGGGTGGGCTCGTGACAGAGGATAGGGTAGCAGAATTTCTCTTTGAGTCTCCACAGCACTTCTTTCCTTCTTTGGAGGACTAGTCTAAGCACAAGGTCCTATGGGGCTGTCAGCCAAAGTACCCCTTGTGGCCACTAGGGGTTAGTCTGAGAATTTTGTAACCTAAGACTGTCCAATTAGTGTCTTGATCTGAGATTTTCCATCCTGATTCTACAAAGAAAATCTCTACCTTTGATCTTCAATCATCAATTGTAAGGATATATCATAGGACTCCCATGGGGATATCCATGTCCTCTGACCCATGAAGGAACCGGAGGGAAAGGAAATGCCATCCATAAAGAAGAGAGAGAATCCTGAAGGCAGCAAGGCCATGGTTCCTGACCCCGAGGTTCCAAGACTTACAGGCCTCCTGCAGCTCTCCTTCAGTTTTGGGAACGCTTTGCAAACTTTAAACAATCCTCCCGTCCCCTCTTTTTTTTTTTTTGTAGAGCAACTTTTCCCATCTAACGCCCAAACTAATGACTTATAAATTTAGACAAGGGCAGCCCCTTTGCAGAGCAGAGCAAGCACCCCATCTGTTATGTGTTGCAGACCAGAGCATGACTCTGCCCAGCCCCCGAAAAGATCTTGTAGCCATCTAGTTAGAGGAAAGATTCATAAGATTATATAAGAGCAGCTGGTGATTTGTGTTCTGTGTTAACCTATGTTTCTGAAGGAGTTTCACTAGCTAGAACCTATTAAAAAACCAAAAACCTCAAGCCAAAAAACAATCCCAATGTTGTTTAATTAAACAGTAAACATTCTATATATACACATTGACCAAGAATTCTTTTAAAAAATTTCCCTCCCACATTAGCTTGCAGCCTTCTAAAGGCAGGAACTTTCTCCTCCTCTGTGCACATAGTCAATATTCAATAAGTGAATGAAATTAAATAGGCAGGGGTCTTACAGATGGATGGAGGATCTTAGGTTAATTTAAAAAATTAAACATTGGCTATACCCAGAAGTGATTGTTTCAAGAGCCTTAGCCTTGAGAGCAGCATCAATCAATTCAATAAACAAATCCTACATGCCTACCTGCATGTGCAAAGCTATGCGCTCAGTGCTCTGGCCGATACAAGAACACACTCTCTTCCTTCAAACCATCTTAGTCCTACGAGAGATAAGGCATATGAGAAAATAACAAAGCAGAATGTCATATGAGCTATAGCGGAGATACTCACTTCACGGTCAGCACACTTATCAGGTTCATTACCCAGTGACTATTCCAGTTTCTTATAAACACTGCATTTCATCTGAGAGTGTGGCAATAGGCTTTTTTTCTTCTTGTATGGAATTTCTCTACGAGGTCACAGGTTTGATCTTCTCTTGCTTAATACAGCCAAGGCCCCTGTGTTCATCTCCTTTTCATTAAACCACAATAATTCTTTGTTGACTGCGTAGTCCCAAGAAACTGGCATCATCGAGCCTCCAGGCCTGGTTCTTCCTGGTTCCTGTCTAACACCTCTGAGAGGCAGTGAAATTCTCCAAAATGCACCACCAACCAGTTGTACAAATGCCAGCCTTTTTAAAACATATACTGTTCCATCAGTCACTGTTGTTCATATGCTTCCCTCCAAGCTAAAGCAAAGTATGGAAAAAGGATGGTGTGGAAGAAAGCTAGACATTTCCCCCAACCTCCTTCAAGTAAGATGAGCCATAATTCTAGTCACTGCAGTATCTTTGCAAGTTGCTTCCCTGTTCTGGGAAGGTACAGCTGCACCAGCTCATAACCGTGGCTGCACTCCCTCAATTCCCATCAGCCACTGCTCCATCCTGCCAGCCTGGGAGAGGCTTCATTAATGACAGTTCAGCACCTGATTCCTGGACAGCACCAGAGCTATGGACCATGTCCAGAGGCTGAACCCCATCCTTCCCCCATTACATATCTATATGCAAGCCATTTTTGTTTCCACAAATTAGGAAGACTTTGAAAAGCATGGCAAGTATCATTATGAAAGTTTCCTTTCCAGACAAGTCATTAATTTCAAAAGCAAGACCTAGTGACATAACAGATATCTCCAGGTTTCCAAGGATGTATCTAAAATCTAAGTCAATCTTTTGAACATACCTAACATTTCATGGGAAAATAAATCTTTAATTTAAAAACTAGGAGGTGAAGAAAAGGGAAAGTTCCTTCTTGGTTCAAAAATCTTGAGAGCTAAAGAAATTTTCAGGGACACTGGTAACCTTCTGATGTGTATTAGAGAATACTTGCTAGGTTGTAGTGAAGACAAAAGAGATAAGGCATGTAAACTGCTTGTCGGAGCACATGGCACCTACTAACTGCTCAACTGCTAGTGTGTTGAGGGTGATTACATTTATCTAATGCCTAATATAACACTGACAACTTACCTAGACCAGCCCTCATCTTAGAAACTCCAGGGTCTCTCTATCCTTTTTTTCCATCAATGAAAGAACAGAGCACTGCAGAACATGTCTTGTTTTTAATTAGAACTATATGTCCTCTGTTGTTAATTTTTTAACACAGTCATTGAAACATTCTTACATCGTATTGTCTGCAGACATGCAACCCTAAAAGAAGGTGTCTTGTATTTTACTTAGTTTCCTATAAATCAATGTCACACCTAGAAAGAAGTTTGTTTACCCCTGTTATATTAGTCAGCTCTTATTCACTCATTCCACAGTTTTTACTAAGCTCCCATGTGCCAGGCACCTTACTGGGCGCTGGAGGCTGGTAGTGAAGAAGAGCGATCCTGCCTTCACGGAGCTCAGGGAGAAGCAATGTGCCTGATGAATTCAAGAAAGTCATATTTGGGGAAAGAATTCCAACTTCCTCCGACCGAATTTTGTTTCGGAATTCAGAATTTGTAACTCGCTCTCCATTCTTGCTGAAAGATGCTAGTAAGAAAGGGAATGATTAAAAAAATGAGATAGAAAAGAGAAAGGACATGACTGGGGCAACCCATGAATTAATCAGCCCCTGAATAATCAAGAGGTGATATATAAAATGTAAGTACTGTAGTTCATGCCTTCTTAAATAATTAAACCTGTTAAAGGAGGGACAAAAAGACCACATTTCTGGAGAAATTAGTAGCCTTAAGGCAGAGGGTGAGCAAAAAAAGAGCTCTATAATAGCATGCATAAGCCTTTTCTGTATTATAATAAACCAAGCAGGTAGCAGTGAGAGGGATGGCTCTATGGATTCTCCCATATATTTTAAAGTAGCAGTGCCAAACGGGAGATCACAGAGTTATTACAAGGCATCTGAGGATTCATCTGTGCATGGACGTTTTATCAATAGGCAGTAAAGCATAGCTGCTGTTATATGGACATTTTTAACATTAAAAAGGGATCTTCATACTTGAAAAGAGTTGAAAATTACAGTCTTAAAATACGTGCTCATTTACTGCTGAAAAAAAGGGGGTTAAAAGGAGCCAGAGAAAGGTCATTGAAAGGAGAAGAGAGAGAGAGAGAGACTTCAGACAAGAGCTGGAGAAAGGGTGAGAGAACAGGAGAGTGGGAGGAGAAAGAGAAGAGAGGAAAGTTGCACGGGACATGGGAGGGAAATTATGCAGTCATGGAACCCTGCATCGAACCCCAGCTCCTTCCCTTCCCAGCTGTGGGGCCTTGGAACAGGTGCCTAACTTCTCTGAGTCCTGGTTTCCTCATCTATAGAGACCATAATAACAGTAAGCTACCTCACAGCCCAGTGGTAGCAGTTAAACAAAATAATCACACAGAATGCTTGGTCCTTTGTCCAACACATGGAAAGCACTCAAATACCAGCTACCATGATGATCAACATCATTTCTTACTCTCCCACCTTACATCTACCCATGAGACCTTTCAGTCTTACCTGCCAGCAAACACCTGAGTGCTGCTTTCTGGTCAATTCTCATCTTTAACGAATTGGATTAGTCAGAGCTCTTTTGATTGCAAGAGACGCTAACCTTTGCTTACCTCTCCTCCTCCCCACAAGGAAGGGGGGATCTCGTGGAGGCATATTGAGGTCACTCACTTAACTCAAAGAGAACCTGATCAGCTGAGCCTCGCGAAAGCAGGCACGAGGGCAGCAGGGGGATGTCAGGACTGACAGGAGCCAGAGTCCAGACATCGCTGGGTCTTTCTCCCTGACTTTCTGCCTCTCATCCCTGCCTCTGCAGCTCAGCCTGTCAGCTTCATGATTTCAGAGCATCTGTCTCCCTAGGTCTGCAACCAAAACCACCAGCAGTTCCTGGGCATGTATCTTCCCAGCCTGACCACCAGGGAGAAACTTCCAATTAATGACGAGAGAAGGATTCTGAGTGCCCTTCCCTGCGGTTCAAAGAAACTGTTGGGATGGGAAAGGGGAAGTGCTGATCCTCCAAATATAAAAGGTCCTGTTCCTAGATCCG
>PVKM010031973.1:0-16602 GCA_004027735.1 Carollia perspicillata | reverse complement strand
CTCTCCTCACAGGACTCTTGTTCACTCCATCTTCCCTTTTCAGGAGCCCAGGATGAGTGGCTGTGAAGGAGATTTTGTGCTATGGTCTTTTAAGAGGGTGCCGTGTCTTTAGCAGACTCCTGTCTCTCCCTGGTGGACAGAATCCCCACTGATTTTCACAGCCAGATGTTATATGAGTGCCTTTTCCTGGTTCTGGTGCACTGGGCTGCAGAGCCTGGCTTGTGGTTGAGACCCCTCACTCCTCAGGGGGAGCTTTGCAGGTGAGATGTCCCTCCAGATTCTCAGCTGTCACCTCTGGAAACAGAGACGCTTTTCACATCTCCCCTCTTCCTACCAGTCTCAACATGGCTTCTTCTGTAAGTCCTTGGTTATAAGACTTGTGTTCAGCTAGTCTTATAACTAGCTGATTGGTTATTCAGGCTGATTGTTCTATAATTCAGTTATAATTCCACTTTGGTCCCAGGGGAAGATACGTGTAACTTCCACCTACTGTGCCACCATCATGGATCTCCCTTTATTTTTCCATATAAATTTTAGAGTGAGTTTTTCAAGTTCCTCAAATAATGCTAGTAGAATTTTGATTGGAATTTCATTGAGATTATATATCATTTTGGAGTGAATTGACCTTTCATAATATAGGTTTTCCTATTCAAGGTCTTGGAATGGTCTTGCATTTATTCAGATCTTTTTCTAAGTCTTTTTTTAAGTATGTAAGTCTTTCATTAGAGGTTTCTTTGTTTTTTGGTCATTGACATCGTGTGTGTGTGTGCATATGTGCACACATAGCACTCTCTCTCTCTCTCTCCTTTAAAAAAACTTCTTGTCTGAGGCCTGCCTTACCATTTGCTCGAAGAACCAGCTTTCAGATTTTTAATCTTCAATTTTTTCTTTTCTTTATTTCATTGATACTTCCTTTACCTGTATTATCTACTTCCTCTGTTTTTTTTTAGATTTGCTCAATATAAATGCTTAACTCATTTAAAAATGTTATTTCCTGCTAAATGTATTTAAAGCATTAAATTTCACTCTGTGCTCCACAAATTTTTGACATGTGATGTTTTAATTGCCCTTGAGCTCTATGAATTTGATGATTTCAATTGTGATTTACCTTTTAACCTAATTTTATAGTAATGTCATTTAATTTGCAAACATGAGAGTTTTTTTTTTCTTTCCTGTCTCTCAGAGTAATTTTCTAATTTACTTGAGATTTTTCTTAGCTGGTTGCATAATTATATTTTTCCAGAACTAGCAAACTGCACTTACTGAATGGATTCGGACCATGGAAACAAGGTTGAATTAAGGTGTAGCGATGTCATGTTATTTGGCCAGGTAACCTGAGCGGAAGAGATTTAGCACTTCAAAGGTGAGATCTTGATTAGTTAGAGGTAAAGTTGAATTGAATTCCCCTGTTCTTACCATGCAGCATTCCTAAGCAAGGATAATGCTAATTCCATATATGTGCTTTTACTGTGCTGTTGACCAAGCCCTTTCCATAATCACTTTTTACTTCAATCTTTCCAGCAGCCTGGTGAGGTAGATAGAAAAGTCATTTAACCTCTGACTTTGTATGTCAGACAGTGTTAAAAATACTTTCAGACCACTGTGGATTGTTGTGAGGATTAATTAATTAGAGCCAATAATCCTTTCTCTCAACTCAGTGGGTCGTGGTGCACTTGTGAGATAATGGATATGAAAATATGAAGGCATACAGCGATTTTGGTGATTAGTTAGTAGAAACAGTCACTTGTTTCCACTCCCAAGTTTTTCCTTGTGTTGAGCTTATTTAGGAGAGGCTGGGAATAATACTTGAGTGAATACCAGACGTATGGCATATACCTCATATACAGGGTCCAGGACAAGTAATGCCCCTTTTTTAGTACAAAATGTTTTATTACAAAATCATAAGCATATCATTCTGTAACATAACATTATCACACTCAAGTGCACCACATGGCATTGTAGGTGACACGTTCAAATTACAACTATAAATTATTACACCCATATTATGACCCTACCAACCACACTCAAGCAGGCCTTACTTCTGCCCGACCCTGTGCGTACATCGATTGATTAGATACAAATAAGCTTAACTGGCACCAAGGCCATCTACTTCGGTGTGCAACTTGTGCAGTCACATAGAATCCCCACTCCCAGAAGGGTGCCATGCTTGTCTTAATGCTTTGCTGTTGTCTTCTTAAATAATTATATCTTTTATCGGTGTCTTGTAAATAAAGGCCGATAAGACAATGAAGCATGTACAGGTAGTGTCTGCTCTCACAGGCTCTTCCATGCTTAATTCATAAGCATGGAAGGTAATGGAAGCACAGATAGATTTTTCTGGGCACTGTGGGGCATACGGGGCCCCTAGGTAGTCAGGCTATAAACTGTGTCCATATGGGGGCTGTTAATGGTGGGCGGTAGTGTCAGCAGAAGCAACAACACTGGTAGCAGGATCTGTAGCTGCAGGGAACAACATAGACTCCACAATAAGGAAACAATGGGGCTCACAATGTGAGATGGCCTTGACTCTGTCCCTGCAGCCTGTCCCTATGAATTTATACAAATATGAACTCTCCTGCCTGAGTTCGGGGACAAGAACTACTCAAGTTCAGGCATTAAACTTAGTTAGTTATTATGAAAGAAAAGTGTATGTATGGAGATTGCAGTAATGCATTATAAAGGAGTTATTAGAATTCTTTCCAGAGGTTATAATCTCTTGTTTTGCAAACTGCTGCAACATTGCAAAATAAGTAGCCACAGGGTTAGAAATAGAAATTATATTTAAAGATCATTATATTCAACAGAAAAGAACCCTATTTTATAGGAGGTTTTGGATGAAGCAATTATTAATGAGGAATAATTTTTTTTATTTCTACATTTATTTGTATTGTATTTTCTATTATTTTATTTTTTCAATTTTATTTTTATTTTTCTACATTAAATTTATGGGGGTGACTTTGGTTAATAAGATTACATAGGTTTCATGTATACAGTTTTATTATAAATGATCTGTGTATTGCATTGTATGTCCACATGCAAAGTCAAATCATCTTCTGTCACCACATATTTGGCCCCTTTTACCCTTTACTCCCCCCTACTCCCCTTCCCTCTGGTAACCATTATGCTCTTATCTGTGTCTGAGTTTCAGCTCAATTTCATTTTTTAATTATAGTTTATATTCAGTATTATTTTGTATTAATTTCAGGTGTACAGCATAGTGGTTAGACAATCATATACTTTACACATGTTCCCCATGATATTTCCAGTACCCACCTAGTACCATACCTAGTTATTACAATATTAATGATTATATTCCCTGTACTTCACTTCATATCCCCATGACTATTCTGTAATTACCAATGTGGACTTCTTAATCCCTTCACCTTTTTCATCCAATTCCCCAACCCCCCTCCCACCTGGCAACCCTCAGTCTGTGTTCTGTATTTATGAGTGTTTGCACTTTGTTTGTTTGTTTTGTTTTGTTTGTTTGTTAGATTCCACATATAAGTGAAATTAGTTGGTATTTGTCTTTCTCTGACTGACTTATTTCACTGAGTAGAATACCCACTAAGTCTATCCATGCTATCACAAATGGTTAAAATTTCCTTTTTTATGATCCAGTAGTATTCCATTGTGTAAATATACCACAGCTTTTTAATCCACTTGTGTATTAATGGGTACTTGGGTTGCTTCCATATCTTGCCTATTGTAAATAATGCTGCAATAAACATAAGGGTGAATATATTCTTTAGAATTAGTGTTTTGGGTTTCTTCAGATGTATACCCAGAATTGGAATCACTGGGTCAAAAGGCAGTTCCATTTTTAATGTTTTGAGGAAACTCCATACTGCTTTCCACAGTGGCTGCACCAGTCTGCATTCCCACCAACAGTGCATGAGGATTCTCTTCTCCCACATCCTCACCATTTATTGTTTGTTGATTTATTGATGATAGCCATTCTGACTATTAGAATCTTTAGTGGTAGAGCATAATGAGAAAATCATATACTTTATGAAGTGTCACCTCCGTATTTTTGTTATTGTCACCAACATTGTTATTACAATATTACTGATTATATTTATTATGCTGTATTATTCTAACTGACTATATACACATGACTTTATTTCTGGGCTCTCTATTCTGTTCCATTGATCTCTGTGTCTTTTCATGTGCCAGTACCAGGCTGTTTTGATTACGACAGTCTTAATAGCAGGGAGTGTGATACCACTGACTTGGTTCGTTCTCAAGATTGCTGTGGCTACTTGGGGTCTTTTGTGGTTTCATATAAATTTTTGGATGATTTTTTTTTAGTTCTATGAAATGTGTCATTGGTATGTTGATAGAAATTGAGTTGAATCTACAGATTGCTTTGGGTCATATGGACATTTTAATGATGTTAATTCTTCCAATTCATGAACATGCTATATGCTTCCATTTATTTGTATCTTCTTCAATTTCTTTCTTCAGTATCTTATAATTTTCTGAGTACAGGTCTTCCATGTACTTGGTTAAATTTATACCTAGGTATTTTATTGTTTTTGATGTAATTGTATTCTTAGTTTCTCTTTCTGATAGTTCATTATTGGTGCATAAAAATTCAACTGATTTCTAGCTCTTTATTTTGGATCCTGCTATTTTACTGAATTCATTTTTCAGTTCTAGGAGTTTCATTGGTGAAATCTTTAGGGTTCTCTTATTATGTGATCTGAAAATAATGACAGTTTTACCTGTGAGAAAGCCAGTCTTTATATTAGTTTCCCTTTTAATTGAATATGCTGTGATAGAAGATATAAATAAGTATTTTGAATAACATAGAAGTAATGAAGCTGTTTTTGGTTTATTGTGTTACCTCACAAGCTACAGGAAGTGTAATAGGAAAATTTAAAATACTATTGTATAAATGTACATTTAAAATGAAAGTCAAACATGCCCTGGCTGGTGTGGCTCAGTGAATGGCACGCTGGTCTGCAAATCAAAGGGTCACGGGTTCAATTCCTGTCAGGGCACTTGCCTGGGTTGTGGGCTAGGTCCCCAGTAACAAGAGGTAACCACACATTGATGTTTCTCTCCCTTTCTTTCTCCCTCCCCTCCCCGTGTTTAAAAAGAAATAATGTTACAAAAATACACAAACCTGTTGGGGTACTAATAGGTATTACATTATATTTGTATATTATTTTTGAGGGAATTTACATTTTTATAATATCTCCCCATGCAAGAAAATAGTATGTCTTTCCATATTTTCAGATTGAATTTTATGCCATTTAATAAAATGTTTATAGTTTTCTTCATATAGTCTGTATACTTCTCATTCTGAGATTATTTCAATATCTATATGCATGCTCTTGCCAGTGAAATATTTTCTCCCATTACTACTTGATTTCTTTTGCTCAGTGTTTTTAATGTCTGTGAGATTCCTACATGTTGTTTTATGTATAAGTAACTTGTTCATTTTGATTACTGAGTAGTATTCCTATGCATTTAATATACTACCAGTTATTTATCTATGTACCTGTGATGGACATTTGACTAATATGAATAAAGTTGCTATGAACAACTTTTTAAAAATGAATGTATCTTTACATTTCTTTGTGGCAACTATCTAGCTGTAGAAGTTCCTCAAGGAGTATGTTTAATGTTAAAAGAAATCAGCAAACTTAAAAAAAAGTGGTTTATATCATTTTATGCTCCCACCAGCAATGTAGGATAATTTTATTTGCTCCACATCCAGGTCAACATTTCACACCGTCAGTCTTTTTCATTTTAGCCATCCTAGTGGCCATGAAGTGCTATCTCTTTGTGACTTTACATTGCATTTCCCTGACGACTAATGCTGTTTGACCATTTTTCATGTACTCATTGGCTATTTATTTGTATATCTTCCTTGGGAAGTGTCCAAAACCATTTGCCATTTTAAAAAAAATTGAGTTGTTTGTCTTTATATTGATTGGTTAGAGTTCTCTTGTCAGTCTTTTGTCAGTTAGAGGTATTGAGAATATTTTCTTGAACCCTGGAAGAGTTTATTTTCTTAACCCTGTACTTTAAAGAATAAATGTCTATAATTTTCAGTGGCTTTCCATTTACCTTTGTTTTTTCTTTCATGCTTTACTGCCTTTTGTATCCTTGTTAAGAAATCTTTACTTCAAAGTTGTGAAGATATGTACTTATTTTTTCTAGAAAAATTATAGATTTAGCTTTTATATCTATGTCTATGCTGCAACTCAAACTAATTTTTTAAATTGAAATATAATTTGCACACCATAAATTCACCATTTTAAAGTGTACAATTCATCCCTGGCTGATGTACCTTAGTGGACTGAGTGTGGGCCTGCGAACCAAACAACCGTGGTTCGATTCCCAGTCAGGGCACATGCCTGGGTTGCAGGCCAGTTCCCAGCAGGGGACACACGAGAGGCAACCATACATTGATATTTCTCTCCCTCTCTCCTTCCCTTCCCCTCTAAAGATAAATAAATAAAATCTTAAAAAGATAAAGTATACAATTCAGTAGATTTTAGTATATTCATAATGTTGTGCAATCACCACCGCTAATTACTTTCAGAACATTTTTATCACTCCCCAAATACTTATTAGTAGTAACTTCCTGTTCCTCCCTCCCCTCATCCCTGGAAACTGTTGGTCTCCTTTTTCCTCTATGAATTTGCCTATTCTGGGCATTTCATATAAATGGAAGAATCCTACAATATCTTACCTTTTGGATATCTCTTTTTATTTAGAATAATGTTTCCAAAGTTCACCCATATTGTAGCATGTATCAGTACTGGATTCCTTTTTATGGCAGAATAATACTGCATTGTATGGCCATAACACACATTTTATTGAGCCATCAGTTAATGAACATTCAGGCTGTTTCCATGTTTTGGCTATTATGAATAATGCTGCTATGAACATTTTTGTACAAATTTCTGTGGACACGTGTATTATATTCTCTTGGGTGTATACTTAGTTGTGGAATGCTGGATCATATTGTAACTATGCTTAATTTCTCTTGTTTGCATTGCCATGGTACCTTTATCAAGTTTCAAAAAATTGTCTATGTGTGAGTTTATTTCTGGGGTCTGTATTCTGTTCATTTTTTTTAAGTTTGTAGATCCTGTGCCAGTAGCACACTGTCTAGATTATTGTAATTTTAAAGTAAATATTGAAATCAGATAGTGTGCATTCTCTCACTTCGTTCTGGTATTTTAAGACTGTTTGGGCTATTCTATATCCTTTGCAGTTCCAAGTGTAATTTTACAATGAGCTTGTCGGTTTCTTCCAAAAGATCTTCTGGGATTTTGATTGTGATCACATAAACTACATTGAAGGAAAATAGACATCTTAATGGTATTGAATCATCCTATTTTTGAATTTGGTATATCTCACCATTTATTCTTGTGTATTTAACATAGTTTATCTTAGGGATATTTTATTTTTCTTAACAATATAACTTCTTCCTTAAATATTTGACAGAATTTTGACCAGTAAAACCATTAAACTCACTGGTCCTGACCTTGGAGTTTTCTCTGTGAGGAGTTTACTTTTTTAGAATCGGGTTTGTTAAAGTCTAATTTATATAAAACTCATCTATTTTAACTATCATTCATTGAGTTTAACAAATAATATTCTTCTCAAATGAGGGAGTTTTATTTTTTCTTTGCAGTTTCTGTGTCTTTTATTTCATTTTCTTAACTAAACACCCTGGCTAAAGGCTCCAGTAAATTATTGAATGGAAGAGATGAGAACAGACAACCTTGCCATTGCCTTGATTTGAGGGGGAAGGCATTCAGTGTTTCTTGTTAGGTATGATGTTGATGGTAGAATTTCTGTAGAAATATTTTATCAGTTTAGAAAAGTTTTCTTCTAATCCTAGTTTTAAGAGTTGTTTTTCTTTCATCATTAATGAGGTTTAAATTTTTTTTTAAATTTTTTATTTATTTATCTTTAGAGGGGAAGGGAAGGAGAGAGGGAGAGAAGTATCAATGTATATTTGCCTCTTGTGCACCCCCTGCTGGGAACCAGCCTGCAACCCAGGCATGTGCCCTGACTGGGAATCGAACCACCATCTTTTGGTTTGCAGGCCCATGCTCAGTCCACTGAGCTACACCAGCCAGGGCTGAGGTTTGAATTTTATCAAAAGCCTTTTTTATATCTATTGGGTTGATCACATACTTCTTTTTTTAAGGCTGTATTTATTTATTTTATTTTATTTTAAAAATATTTTATTTATTTATTTTTAGAGAGAGAGGAAGGGAGGGAGAAAGAGGAGAGAAACATCAATGTGTGGTTGCCTCTCGTGCCCCCTACTGGGGACAGGGCCTGCAACCAGGCATGTGCCCTAACTGGGAATCGAACTAGCGACCCTTTGCTTTGCAGTCTGGCACTCAGTACATTGAGCCGCACCAGCCAGGACTTCTTTGGTATTCTCTTAATGTAGTGTGTTACATTGAATGAATTTCAAATGTTAATCTACCTTACATTCTTGGGACATAATATATTGATATTTTTATATATTGCTAGATTTGATTTGCTAAAATTTTATATATCCATGAGGATTATTGCTAAGTTGTTTTATTTTAATATCTTTGATTTTGGTATCAGAGCAATGATGGCCTCACAAAATGAGGTGGAATGTTCCCATCTCTTCTATTTTTCTGCCTGAAATTATAAAAAATTGAAAATCCAAATTTGGGCCAAGGATGTGGAGGCCCTGGAACCCTCATATATTACTGGTGGAAGTTACTTTTTTCTATAATTTTGGCAAACTATTTACCAGTATCTACCAGAGCTTAACATATATCTACACCCTAGCCCAGAACTTTAACTCCTATCTATACACTCAATAGAAATGAGTGTATGTGTCCACCAAAAAGATATATTCAAGATTGTTCATAGCAGCTGTATTTATAATAGCAAAAACTGGGAGCAACACACATATTCATCAAGAGGAGAATGTAGAAAGGAAATACACTAATACAATGGAAATGTATACAACAATGAAAAATAAAACTACTGATACGTTAATTTGGATGCATCAGAAACATAATGATGAATCAAAGGAGCAAGCTCAAGAGTATGTACTGTGTGATTCCATTGATATGAAGTTCAAGTGTAGGAGCTCCTACCCTATGCAACAACATGGATGGAACTGGAGAGCATTATGCTGAGTGAAACAAGCCAGGTGGTGAAGGACAAATACCATGTGATCTCACCTTTAACAGGAACCTAAACAACAAAACAAACAGGCAAGCAAAATATAACCAAAGACACTGAGATAGAGAACAGGCTGACAGTGTCCAGAGGGAAGAGGGGAGGGAATTTCAGGGGAAAAGGGGGAAGGGTTTACAGGAACAAGTATGAAAGACACATGGACAAAAACTAGGGGGCGGGGGTGGGCTGGGATGGGAGTAAAAGACAGAAAAGTGTACTTGAACAACAATTAAAATAAAAAAATAAAGTTCAAGTGTTTATAAAACTTAATGTATGGGTTTAGAAATCATATTAATGATCAGCTCCGGGTAGAGATGGATTTTTACTCTGAAAGGGCCATGATGAATTCTATTGGATGATGATAACATTCTGTATTTTCTCTGGGTGTTGGTTACATAGGTATAACATATGTAAAAATTCATCAAGCTACATTTAGATTTTAGGTGGTTTGCTGTGTGATTTATATTTCTTTTTTTTTTACTTTATTTTTGATTATGCTATTATAGTTGTCCTAGTGTTTTCCCCTTTGACCCCTGCACTCTGCACCCCCCTTCCCTGCAGCACTCCCCTGCCTTAGTTCATGTCCATGGGTCCTACATGTAAGTTGTTTGGCTTCTCCATTTCCCATACTATTCTCACCCTCCCCTTGTCTATTTTGTACCTACCATCTATGCTACTTATTCTCTGTACCTTTTCCCCTCTCTCCTCCTCCCACTCCCCTGTTGCTAACCTTCCATGTGATCTCCATTTCTGTGGTTCTCTTCCTGTTCTAGTTGTTTGCTTAGTTTGCTTTTGTTTTTGTTTTAGGTTCAGTTGTTGATGGTTGTGAGTTTGCTGTCATTTTACTGTACATGTTTTTTGTCTTCTTTTTCTTAGATAAGTCCCTTTAACATGTCATATAATAAGTGCTTGGTGATGATGAACCCCTTTAACTTGACCTTATCTGAGAAGCACTTTATCTGCCCTTCCATTCTAAATGAAAGCTTTGCTGGATAGAGCAGTCTTGGATGTAGGTCCTTGCCTTTCATGACTTGGAATACTTCTTTCCAGCCCCTTCTTGCCTGTAAGGTCTCTTTGGAGAAATCAGCTGACAGTCTGATGGGAACTCCTTGGTAGCTAACTGTCTCCTTTTCTCTTGCTGCTTCTAGAATTCTCTCCTTCATTTTAATCTTGGGTAGTGCAATTATGACGTGGCTTGGTGTGTGACAATGTAACATTAATCCTACTTATAACTCAGTGAGACCTTCTCAGTTTGCACACTTTATTTTTCTTTAGGGAAATTTTTTTTGCTGTTATTTGTTTATGGCATATTTTTTCTCCTAAAGTTTCTTTTATTCACAGGTTAGGTACTCTGTATTTATTTGTTTTCTAAATCTTTTATCTTTTTGTATTTGTCTACTATTTTTGAAAGATATCTTCTACTCTATCCTCTAGATTGCTAATGTTTTTGTCACAACAAATGATCAGCTTCTCCTTCAACTTATCTATTGAAATTTTAAACTATATTTGATATATATATTTTTTCCTTCCGAAGGTTTTTTTTAAAATTTTATCCTCACCCAAGGATATTTTTTTAATTGCTTTTAGAGAGAGAAAGGAGAGAGAGAAACATTGATGTGAGAGAAACATCAATTGGTTGCCTCCCATACACACCAGATGGGGAATCAGACCTGCAACTGTGGTATGTGCCCTCACCAGAGTCAAACCCAGAACCCTTCGGTTATGGCATGACACTGTAACCAACTGAGTCACACTGGCCAGGGCCCAAAGGTCTTTTTAATATTTATGAATAGATTTTCTAACTGCACACTATGATTTTGTCCAGGTAATGAGTTTTATTTTTTTCTCTCCTCCAGAGCATAGGTCTGTTTTACTGAGGAGCTGCCTGTTGACATTACTTTTCCTCTTTTACTTTCTGGGCATAGATTCCCTTAGATGGTAGGGTGAGGATATAATTTATCATGTAGACTTGAGTGTGAGGAGAAACTATTAATAATTATACCAGTATTAACAAGGAGTGTTTCATGCTAACAAGAATATATGATCATCGCACCATTAGGTGCCAGCTTATGTCTTGCGTCTCTGACAGAATGGTGTATAGCAACAATCCAGACAGTGATGGGAAACTCAGAAACCTTAGTCCCTGGGGACAGTCAGTTGAATGGCAAGTAACTAGGTTCCACTCTTTTTTTAATTAAAGATTTTGTTCATTTATTTTAGAGAGAGGGGAAGGGAGGGAGAAAGGGGGGGAGAGACATCAAAATGTGAGAGATACAAATGTCTGGCATGTGCCCAACCAGGGACCTGGCCCACAACCCAGGTGTGTGGTGACCCATTGGTTTGCAGGTTGGCACTCAATCCACTGAGCCACACCAACCAGGGCTAGGTTCCACTCTTGAGTGCTGACATAGCTAGGCTCAGAAACTTAAAAGGCAGTGAATATGAGGCTTTCCCTCATTCGACCCGGTAAATTAACTAATTCTTTCAGGCTGAATTCACTGGTTGCTTAGGGAAGTAACTAGGGAGGGAACAAGGGGCTAGACTAGCGTGGCAGTTTGTGCAGGTTGTGCCCTATACCAGGATGTCCAGTAGAGGGAGCAAGTTGGGGATGAAATCCCGACCAGGCTTCCTTCCCATGCACTGGTTGGAGTTGCTTTTCTTGGAGGAGTGAGTGAGTACCTTTTTTCTATTTTACACAGAAGTAGCTTATAGGCTAGTGGTGCCCTATGGTGGCAGATTCATTTGTATCCTTGATCTTCTGCATATTCTTTGCATTGTTTTTGTTGGCTGTTCATTAGTATATCAAAGTAAAAGCAAATTTAAATCAGAGTAATTATCCTTGCCAATTTTGAAGCTTCAGCAGCCTTTATAATCTGTTTTAGCTCATGTTTCAACATCATTTTTAACGATCAGTTCCCCTTAATTTGTAATGTAAACTTTAATTACCCTCCTCTTCCCAGAAATATCTTTATCTTCTTGTTTTCATTTTCTGACTATGCATAATCATTTAAAAGTTTTTAAAAAACAGAGAACTGTGTCTACTTGGCAGAAATAGCCATGGCTAACAATTTGGTATGTACACTTCAGACGACATGAAGCTATAAGTAGAGACTTCTTTTAGTGTATATTTATCAATCTCTATATCGATTTATCCTGATTGACATTATATGTTTTTAGGTTTGGATTTATTTACCATCATAAAGTATTCTGTGCTGATACTGGGGCTTCTATTTTCTTAGAATAAACTGTTGGAATGAAATTGCTGGATCAAAGGGTATGTTCATTTAAATTTTTTTTTTTACTCTTATTTCCCTCCAGAATGGTTGTGCCAATTTACACTTCCACCAGTAGTATAAGAAAATTTTTTTCTTTACTTTCTTGCCATCACTGCCCAACATCATCTTCTTAATCTTTGTTAACCTGATAGGCAAAATGGATATTTTGTGTAAACTAAGTTCTCAGTAAATATTTGCTGAACAACGATATCGTTGTGGTTTAGTTTTAAAAAAAACTTTTTAAAAATATTTTATTTATTTATCTTTAGAGGGGAAGGGAAGGAGAGAGGGAGAGAAATATCAATGTATGGTTGCCTCTCGTGCATCCCCTCCTGGGAACTGGCCTGCAACCCAGGCATGTGCCCTGACTGGAAATCAAACCGTGGTTGTTTGGTTCGCAGGCCTGTGCTCAATCCACTGAGCTACACCAGCCAGGGCTGTGGTTTAGTTTTTATATATTTAATTATTGGCGAGTGTGATCATCTATACCAGGCCTCAACACCTTTTTCAGTAGGGGATCAGATAGCATATATTTTATTTTATTTTTATTTTTCAGATAGCAAATATTTTAGACTTCGCAGGCTACATGGTCTCCTTGTACCTAGCCAACTCTGCCTCATTGTAGCAGTATAACATTCATAAACAGTGTGTAACTGAAAGGCCGTGACTGTGCTTCCATATGTACAGCAAAAAGCATCCACCGGATATGGTTGATAGGCAATAGTTTGCTGACCTCTGATTTATCCATGTTTGTTGCTATTTTTTATTGTTGTCCCATTACAGTTATCCCAGTTTTCCTAGGACTTTTGTGAATTGCTAGTTTGTATCCCTTACACCTTTTTTTGAAAATTGGGGGTTTTGTGTTCTTCTTGCTGATTTATGAAAGTTCTTTATTCTGTTTGGTCACAGAGTCATAATGTTAACCATTTGTCTTATCTTGCAAATATTTCCCCCAGTTTTTAATTCATTTACTAACTTTGCTTGTGGTCTCTTTTTCCTCTATAAATGTTTTTTTTTTTTTGTGGCATTAAATCTTTCAGTCTCTTTATGGTTTCTGGATTTCTTATTTTACTTAGAAAGGTCTTTACTCCAAGAGTATAAAAATACTGTATTTTCTTTCATTGATTTTCTTTAATTTTTTAAAAATTGAATAAGTATCTGAATGTATTTTTATTTGGTGACAGGGATAGAATTTTATTTGAAATGCCATTTTTATTATGTACTAAATTCCCATATGTGTGTGGATCTGTTTCTGAACTCTAATTTTCTGATTTATGCATTATGAATTATTTTTGTGTTCTTTTATATGGCATCTATTTTATCACATTTTCTAATGTATTATTGCTTGCAAAGGAAGTCTATTGAGTTTACATATATATTACTGAAATTACTGAATTTTTTATTTCTAATAGTTTTTCCCTTGAATTTTCTATGCTGTCATATCATCCTCTATAGATAATGATAATTTTTCCTCTTCTTTTTCGAAAGAAATACCTCTTATCTTGTTGTGGTCGCTAGAATTTATATGATAATTCATATAATAGCGGTGATAATGGATACCCTTATGGTGTTCCTGATTTTAATGAGTAGGGCTCTTGTGTTTCATTGCCAGGCATGTTTGATGGTAATTTTTGATAAACATTCTATCTTGTTTAAGAAGATTTCTCCTATCCCTAGTTTATTATTTTTTCAAAATAAGGATGGGTGTTCCATTATCAAATGTTAGTTTAGCATCATTTGAGATAATTATACAATTTTTCTACTTTAGCCAGATTATGTAATAAATTATGTCAATATATTATGAATGTTGGGCTGTTCGTTTTTCCTGAGGAGGAATCAACTAGGTCAGAATGCACTCTCCTCCTAGTTGTGTTCTAATACAAGGTTGGATTATGTTTGCTGATGTTTTATTTAAAATTTTTATATTTGTCTTCCTAGAGAGGTGTAGTCTGATAATAATTTTCTCTTTTTTGTGCTGTCATTGTCAGGTTTGCTAGTAGGCATTTGCCAACCTTGTGAAAGAAAGTGGGAATGTAGTCATGCTCCCAATGATACAGAAAATTACACATATATAGTTAAATATGATGTAGCTGAAGTGCTAAAATGAGATAGAAAATATCTGATCCTTGAGATAATGATAAAAAATGTATGTGTAAATCCTGTGGATGTAGTGCCCATTGGGGGAAAAGATCTTTGTCAACCTACCCAATTTCATATTTAGTTATGATTCATTGTAGGACAGAGGTGTCAAACTCATTTTCACTGGGGACCACATCGCCTCGTGGTTCCCTTTAAAGGGCCGAATATAATTTTAGGACTGTATAAATGTAACTACTCCTTAACTAGGGGCAAGGAGCTTGTCGCTGCTGCTGGGTAGAAGCAAGGTGCCAGGCTGGATTAAACAAGGTGGGGGGCCGGATTCAGCCCGCAGGCCTTGTGTTTGCCACCTATATTGTAGGAGGTTTACTCTTGTTTTCGTCACTTTTAGTAACTATGTTTTCCTTAAAAATTATCCATTTTATCTAGATGTTCAAGTGTGTTGGCATAAAATTGTACATATTTTTCTCTGATTTTAAACTCACTTCTAATCTATGGCTATATTCCCCTGTTCATTCTTTTATTTATTGAGCTGTGTGCTAGGTATTGTGCAATGGTTTCTGGCTTTCATGTTATACTCAGTGGCAAATGAGACAGCTGAGATGTTTGCCCCCATGAAGACTAAATTTGAATGTTGTATATTTGTGTTTTCCTTCTTGGATAAGTTTGCTAAGTATCTGTTAATATTGACTTTTCATAGAAAAACCATTTTACTTATCATTTTTACTGTTCCCATTCCTGACTTATTAATTTCTTTTTTCATAATGTTGTATTAATATTTATTTTAATTTTGAAAAATATGTTATTTACTTATTTTTAGAGAGTGGGGAAAGGAGGGAGAAAGAGAGGGAGAGAAACATCTATGTGTGGTTGCCTCTCATGCGCCCCCTACTGGGGACCTGGCCTGCAACCCAGGCATGTGCCCTGACTGGGAATCAAACCAGTGACCCTTTGATTTGCAGGCCACCTCTCAATCCACTGAGCCACACTAGCTAGGGCTATACATTTCTAATTTTATTTGAGTGTTGTCTTAAAACATTGTTGTTTGGGGTATTCTCAAGTATACACAAAGATAACATAGTATCATGGACTTTCCTGTACTCATCAGCTATCTTCAACAATTGTTAACTCATGGGCAATCTTATTTCATTCATATTTCAAAACCACTATATTTTTAAAAGCAAACCTCAAACAGCTTATTTTATCTACAAATACTTTAGTTACACTTATCTACTACACAAGTTCTCCTCTGGAAAATATAACAATACCAGTATCACTCCTAAATGTTAACAATGATTTGTTAATATTATGTTATATCAAGTCAGCATTCAAATTTCCACAGTTGACTCATAAATATCTTTTCATAGATGAATCATTTGGTTGACACATTTATTTCTCTTTCCAATTTTTTATCATGAAAAGTTTTAAACACATAGAAAAGTGAAAAGAATAATACATACAATAAAAACTTATACACAGTCGCCCAGATTCAGCATTTGTTAATATTTTCCCTTATTGGTTTTATCTTGCTCTTTCTCTATATGTATATTTCTGTATTATTTTGAAGGAAGCTATAGACATCCTGATATTTCAGCATATTTCAATAATAAAAATAATCTTCTAATACCTGTAGTATCATTGTAACTATTAACAGTATTTCATTAATATCATCTAATATCCAGTTCATTTTCAGATTTCCCCCACTTGTCTCCACTTTAGAAAAAATAAAAGGCAAAGAAGCCAACTTGAAGGGGCTTCCACTGGCTAAATCAGGGGCAGTTTTATCATCAAAATAAATGATGGTTAAACTAAAAAGTATGATAAAAATGAAATATTCACATACTTTTAAAATACCTCTCCCATGAAATACTTACTAATTACATGGGGGAGTAAAAGCACTTAAGAAAGGAGAATCCTGGCTAATACTACATGGAAAACAAAATACTTAAAAAAATCAAGCCTTTTTTCTCCCTGAATTAATAGCCAAGTAAGTTCACATGTTGCAAATAAAATGTCTCTTCAG
>PVKM010031972.1:0-16599 GCA_004027735.1 Carollia perspicillata | reverse complement strand
GTAGATGCTGTTGAGTGAGATGCTGACTAGTACTGTGTGGCCCTCACATTCAAAATGACTGAGCAAGTAAAGCAATGAATCTGCATCAAATTTTGCATTAGGCTTGAATATTCCTCCACGGAAACTATTTGGATGATTCAGAAGGCCACAGCGATGGGCAACTGGTAACTGGCAGCTTCATCATGACATCGTGCCCACTCATGCATCACATCTCACGCAGAGTTTTTGTTGCAAAACATCACATCATCCAGGTGACTCAGCCCTCCCACGGCCCAGATGTGGTGCCCTATGACTTCTGGCTTTTCCCAGAAGTAAAATCACCTTTGAAAGGGAAGACATTTTAGCAAATCGATGAGATTCAGGAAAATATGATGCAGCAGCTGGAGGAGATTGGGAGATCTGTGTGAGGTCCCAAGGTACCTTAGTTTGAAGGGGACTGAGGTGTCTTTGTCCTATGTACAATGCTTCTTCAATCTTGTTTCTTCTTCAATAAATGTCTCTATTTTACATATTATGTGGCTGGATACCTTCTGGACAGACCTCGTATTTTTTAGAGATGAGGGGTAATACAGTGGCGAGCAGTCAGAAAACGTGGTCCTGGCTCTGAGCCTAGATACCCCTATTATTTCACCCTTCAAAGGTTAATTTTCATCTATAAAGTGAGTGATTTGGACTTAATATCTCATTTCCTCCCTGTGTAATATAATTATGTGATTGCATGAGTGAGATGAACCATTTTACAAGTGTTTTATGGTGGAATATCCCTTTCATCGTGGAGTTCCCTCTGTTACATGTCACGCTGCTCCACCCCTCGCTTCCTCTGCCTAGGAAATTGCTACGCATCCTTCGAGAGCCAGGAACAAATAAAAGAACTGATGTGTTTTGAGTGTGATCTTTTGTGCTAGGTATGGTGATAAATACAGTGGCCCTATGTTCAGGTTTTTGCCTCTTGCCATGGTATAATTTTTATAATGTCTTGTCATCCTCTTGAAAGTATTCTGGTTTAAACAGTGAATTATATGATGATAAGGGGTTTACAAACATTATGTAATTCTCAGAGCATCATTATGAGGGTGGATATTTTTGCCCCCATTTTACCTGAGAAAAACTGTAATTTAGAGAATAGTAAGTCTCAATGCTTATAAGCGGTAGACTGATTATATCCCATTGTGCTGACTTCAAATATTTTCACTGAACTTGATAGCCACATCAAGTATTATTTTTTGTTGAAAACCATTGCTGACTCATTACCCTCCCCGATCCTGTGATTTTCCCTGGAGACCCCTACACTAGTTTTCATTGCTGAAGACTCTCATCATGTGTGTAACACGTCTGTGTGGGAGGCTCCTCTCATTGTTCTCTGCTCCATCCTGAAAACAAAGGGTCTTACTTGTTACTGCATCGGCAATAATTTGTACACTCTGCCTGGATCTGGTTTCCATGCACCCATGCTGTATTTATTAGCATGCTTCCTGACAAGGGATTGGGGGACTTACCTTCGAGTTGGGGTCCCCTGACTCTTTGCATATGTCATTTTGAGCATGTTTAACTTTTGGGGGCTAGATCACACTAACTTTCAGAGTTTGGGTGGATGAGGGCAGATAATGTATGATAAAAAAGGATTACCATTTTAAAAAATACTTCATTTATTTATTTTTTAGGGAGGGGAAGGGAGGGAGAAAGAGAAGGGGAAGAACATCACTGTGTGATTGCTTCTTGCACACCCCCTACTGGGGACCTGGCCCACAATCTAGGCATGTGCCCTAGACTGGGAATCGAACCAGTGACCCTTTGATTCACAGGCCAGCACTCAACCACTGAGCCACACCAGCCAGGGCTTTTTTCTTTTCTTTATTTTTTAAAGATTTTATTTAAGGATTAACATTTTATAGAGTGCTTCTCTTTGTCTCAAACCATACTAAATCCTTTAGGAGGCAATCATTTAGTCTTCACAAGAGCCTTCAATTGGATTCGACTTTAAAATGTTAGATTTTAAAATGTTAACTGCCTCACCCATAGTAAGAAGACTAGGAAGTAGCAGGTGGAGGCAGGTGTTTGACCATCTACCTGAAAATGCTTTGTTATCTTGTAATTCAATGATAAGGTAGTAGAAATAGCTGAAGGAGTCTTGGGACTTCTCAGTTAAAGGGTCTTTAAGGGTTGGGACTGTGTTTTGTACTCTGCTAGGACCCCGCAGCCTTTTCAGTCCCTTCATTTGGGGGTATCGCCATCCGAACCTGCCTGCACTGCAGCAGTGAAGGTGGGTGTCTAAGTGAAGCCATCCTCTGTCTGACTGTGCCCTAGAGTCCTGTTGAGGCAATACTGTATAGGGTTTGAGCCTATGTTTTGGAATGGATAACTAATTATAATGCTCTCTGGAATGAGCTAGCGAGGTTTTTGCAGATGCTTTCTCCAAATTGCATAAATAAAAGTTAACATGTTTCCTGGGCTTGAAGAAAGCTTTTCTTAAAAAGTAAATATAAAACAAATAAACTTGAGCAGAAAACCAGTAAAAAGCAAAACCCTTTGGGTGCAATAGTACTATTAGTATAAAGCAACATGCTGCCCTTAATCCAAACCAACCACTGGATGGGGAGGTTCCACTGAGATCACCTAGGGTGTTTGTTATTTTGCACAGTGCTTTATGTGAGGACAGGTGCTGAATAAGAAGTGATTGAAAGCGAATAAATCAGTGAGTGCCCATGATTCATATAGTTAGAAGTTACTTCATTCAATGACATTTGCTCCTTTTTCTGGGGGGAAATGCGTATGAGGTCCATAAATCATTACTGTTCTGTAGATGCATCTCATGGAGCTCAATAACCTCCTGCACTTTTGCCAGATTGTGCATGTAATCATTTTTGCAGGAAACAAGTTCATAATTTTTATAAGAGTCTCAAAGACATTGCCCTTATACTTGCTTTAACTCCCTGCCTTCCAGTATCTCTCTAAAGACACTATCTGGGCCTTGGAGGCAAACCAAAAGACTGGCAAACATGCAAGGGCCTTTCTCATGACTTTTAAGCCCTACTTGAGCTGATACCTGTGTACTTACCTACATCTAAGAGTTTCTTTGTTTTGCAGCATGTACTGTGATGCCAGTCCTAAATAAAAAGAATAATTTGGTTCATGTTGGCTGGCCTGTGCCATTCTCTTAATATTTGCCCTGATCTTTAAGATATGCTAAGATACTCAGTGACATTTGAAATGTCATTGTTATGGCCCTGAAAAGTTTCTTTAAGCATTTTCTCTTTTAACTGTGCACAAAACTTGAGCTCAGTCGTCAGCCTTGCCATAGGTAAAATGGAATGCGCAGGCCAGCTGCTCATGAATGAATCATCTCCTTACAGCTAGAGTTATTCCCCATAGCAAAAAGGTATGCCAGGTTTAGTTGAGTTCAATGTGGAAGCTGCTAGATTTTAGGTAAAAAGTTTGTCCCTACCATTAAACACTTTAAACAGAAATTCTGTTTTGGTGGCTAGGCTAACAAAAATATAAGCAGTTTTCATAAAGAAAGAGAAAAATTAATGCCTGTTATCATTTCAGCCAGAAGTCATGTAGTTTTCTGTTCACTTTGGAGTTGAATAGGAAGTTTTCTTTTTTTTTTTTTAAACAACTTAGTGCTATATTTTTATCCCGTCTTGATCATTAATATTTTCATCAAAATAGTTCTCTGGACATGATCAGAAGATTGTTTATAATTTGAAAACCACTTCAGAATAGTACCAGGATTAATTAATACAGTTTATATATCAAATTGTTTCTGAAAAATTCAAGCTTTGTCTGAGCTTTTTCTCCCCTGTGTGCATGAGAAACTGTGAGAGTGTAAGAACAGTTGGCATTAATTTTTCCTTCTTGAATTCAGTTAAGCTTATCACAAACTATGTCATGGCCAGAGCTTAACGTGTTGTTCCCTTGCCAGAAAACCATTTGCCAAATACAACACAGTTTGGATGGTGGGAAAACTGTGGAGCATTCACATTTAACTGAGAATTCTCCCCCTAATATTCGAGTTTGGAGTTGAAGAAAACATGCTGATAAATCAGCATACCTGGCGGCAGTCTTTCCCACTTCTGAAAACCACAAGAGCAGAAGCAGCCATTATTGGATCCTTAACGTGGAGCTTTCTGCTCGGAGTCCATTTGGAGTTGTCAGTTAGTAATTTGAAACAACATATGAGGGTGAAGGGTGCCTGGATGGATGACTATGAGTGTTATTGAAAATATGATGCTGCCTGAAGACCCGTGGCCCAGATAGTTGGCCCCAAACACGGAGCCTCCTTCATCTTCATCTCGTTTGGTAATTAGCACACTGACCCTGTGCAGACTAGAAGCATAGAAAAACATTTTGAAAAGTGCACAGGAAGAAGTAGGATTAAGACAAACATTTATATAACCAGGAAAAATGACCCAGGAAAGACGGGAAATCTGGTGACACTCTGTTTACCCACAGCGATGTTAAAATAGTTTGCAAGTGAAACAAAGCAGAGCCCCTTGAATAAATCACTAAGAAAGTATAAGGATAGACCAACAGCCAAGAGCACGTCATGAGCTATCCGTGTGAAATGATTCTCTCCTATTACACCAGACACACTGCTTTCCTTTGAAAGTTTCTCCTCTCTCCAGTTATTCCCATCAACTGTGGGCTGCTGTGAATGGGAATTGGAAGTGGATGGAAATAGCTTGTGTTATTAGAATAGGGGAGATTATCAGGATGTTTGGGTGTTGGGTCCTAATCAACACCCAAACATTAGTCTAAACTAGAGACAGTTGTATAAACCTTAAACATATGAAAGAAAAAGTACGTAGCAATTTCATGAAAGGCAAAAATCTCACTTGTTTTTCCAGACCATGTGCCCTTATGAGAAGATTTGCTCTTCCAAGGTTAGCATGCTCAGGGCTGGTCTCCGTGAAAAGCTGGAAGTGTAGAAGCTATCAGAAAGTCAACTGAACTTTCTTAACTTGCATATAAATGGCTTTGGTTTAGTGCCAGGAAGTTTGTCTACAGGGAAAGATAAGCTCTTTTGCCAACAGGTCTCAACAGTTTGCTGGTCTGACTGCTTGCTAGGCAGATGCTAAGAGCCCGAACCTGGCATCATAGTTATACGTAAGCCCTTGCTGTCAGAGTCCTGAGAGGAGCCTGTGGAGTGATTTATGTGAGCTCCACATTGATGCCTTCACTTATGAATAGAATTGCTCCAGATATGGGTGAATGAGACAAGGAAGTAGACAAGAGTTCCTTCCTCAAGAAGCTCATCTTCTGTTTGAGAAGTCCAAGTTAAATAATTAAAGGAATTGAGGAAGTACAAACTACGAGAGGCTATGTCAAATGACAAATAAATATTTTAAATAATAAGCATTCTGAATTCAGGGAAGACAAAGATTGGTAGCATAAAATAATCAGAAAGTTTTCGTGGAAGATGAGACCGCTATACTACCTCTCATTTATATAGTGCTTTATTGAAACAGGTGGATTTTACATCCATCATCTCGTATTTGAGTGTCACGTTATTACTGCCATTTTAAAGCTGAAGCCACTGAGGGCTAAGGAGAGGAAATACTGGCTAACTTTTTAAATAGAGGCAGAAAGGACTTGTCCCATACAGATTTTCCACTTAAAGGTCAGGACCGATTTTGCTGCTCTGTGGCTTGCTTGATGAATAGGTAATAGAGTTAATCTTCATTATTCTCAGATTCCATATTTGAGAATTCGCCTACGCACTACAATTTATTTGTAACCCCAAATCAATACTTGCGGCACTTTTGCAGTTACTCATGGGTATGAGCAGAGTGGTGAAAGATCTGACTTGCCCGACACACGGACGCTCCCAGCTGAGGTCAAACGAGGCCGTGCTCTGCCTTCTTGCTTCAGCTCTCATACTGTAAACAAGTGTCCTTCTTGCGGTCTGTTTAGTGCCATGTTTTTCACATTTTTGTTGGTGATGTTGCTGTTTGAAATGGCCCTCAAGCATAGTGTTGAAGTGCCGTCTAGTGTTCCCGAATGCAGGAAAGCTGTGAAATGCCTTATGGAGAAATGTGTGTGTCTGATAAGCTTCATTCAGGCATGAGGTACATAGTGTTGTTGGTCGTGAATTCAACTTTATAGTATATAGGTGTCTTTAAACAGAAACACACAGCAAACAAAGTTAAGTATTGATTGATTGACAAAAATGTTGTGACTGCAGGCTTGCAGGAGCCTAACCCTGTATTTCTCCTAAGTGCAGCGCTTCAGGATTTACGAATTCAGTATTTGTGGTGATTTTGTAGAACATGACTAGAGCAAATGATAAGAACAAACAGTGCCTGAATAGAGTGAAGAGAAGGTGGGAGAATATTGTGGGCAAGAGAATAGCGTGAAGAAAAGAGTTGGGAAAATTCGTGACTGTTTAAAGAGCAGAGAATAGACAATTCCAATAGGATTCAAGGTTGAAGCACAATAGCAGCAGATAAGGTCTAGAGGACAGCCTTGGTGGGAGGGTCCATTGTATCCAATGGACTAATTGGGGCTTAATCTTGTACGTGAATTCGGAGCGGAGTGGTCGTGAAACCTCTTTGGGAGAAGAGTATTTGGCCGAGATGTGCAAGAAGAACTGGGCAGGGGGGATGGCAGCAAGGAGAGTGCTCTCTAGGCACTCGCCTCAGGTGGCAGGGGTCTTTTTTGTGGAACAGGAGACCAGCCCTCTCCAGCTCCTGACGGTTGATATGAAAGGACGGAGTGAAGAAGGGGCTGACAGAGGTGAAGGCATCTCAGGGAACTGAAGGAAGTTAGAAGAGAAAATGAAAAATAACTAGGAAAGCAATTTAGGGAAGATCCTTCACCGCGTGAGCAGCCAGTGTAAATTTTGGAGCCTGTGTGTGGCGTGGCTGTGCTCCTTTGTGTGTGAAAAACAGGGTTCTGAGAAGACTAGGCAACCCCAGGAGTTGTCATAGAGACTGTTAAAAACAATTCCAAATATGTGTACTTAGCTTCAGGAGCTGGCTCATCTGGATCTCTGGATGTAATTTAACAGTTATGGTATATTTCTAAGGCAAGAAGGGTAAGATTGGTCTTTCTTAGGCTCGTTTTCTTTTCTTAGGACTATTGGAAGTTTATCGTTTTCCATTCAGATGCAGATCTTGCACTAGCATGCATGTGTGTGCACAGACACTCACACCCTCGTGCACAAACAGCCACATGCACATGGGGTCTGATGGCACTCAATGAACCCTGTCAGTCTAGTACATAACTGGTGCCGAAAAAGTCTATGGCTGCTCTGAAATAACAGTGGGCAATGTCTGATGTATTGAGAGTGGCAACTTCAGATTTCTAAGGCTGGCTGCCCTGAAGCTATCTCTTAATATTTATCTTGTATTATTTCTGTTAAAATTGACTTTCAAAAATAAGTGAGTCACCAAGGCTTTATTTTTAATAGACCTGGATGTGTCTGCCTTTCTGAGTTTTTAATTTCAGAAGAATTAGCATCAAGACAAGTTAACATGACCCTCATGTTTGTTTGTTTTTTCTCTGCAACTGATGGTTTTTCAGCCTTGTCCAGGAATCTCAACCTACTGATGTGAAGACAGGTCTCTCCTGGAGAAGTCAGTTTTGCCTTATCAAAAATAAGATTCTCAAACTTGGATAGAATTTCCTCAGGGAAGCCTCTCCGTTGTCCCCATTTAGAGTGGATATATTCCCTCCTTAAACTTTCTCAGCACGCACTTGTATTAGACTATGGTGTTTTTCATCATCTGATTTTAGTTAGCAATATTCAGATCTGTGTCTCTTCTCTTGATTGTGAACTCCTGAAGCTCAGAGACCACACCTTGTTTATCATCTTTCTATGTCCCACCTGTCCTTGCTGTAGTGTTTCACTCAGAGGAGTTGCTCTGTTGAATTGCTAGGTAATATTTTACCCATCACAGAAACATAGGCTCTAAATAATCCAGTGGCATTCCTCATCATTTGAGGCTGTATGCAACTGAGAGTGAATGTTCCCTCTTTTCTTTCATAACAAAGAAGATACACACTGTCAAATAATATCTAATTCTTTGAATAATGAGAAATCATATCAACTTACAATTTATTTAACTGGGAATATTTTCAGCCTTGGCAGAAAACATAGTTTGGAATAATGATAGTTCAAAAACCTAAATATATGAGAAGGCAGTCCCAGTTCCAAAGATTAAAAAGGAATATGCGGACTCTGAGAAGGGTCTCCCAGGATCACAAGAACTGGGGTTCATTCTTTGGGAGGAAGGATGGGGGGAAAATGGGAAATAAAGAGCCTCTTCATAGATTAGTTTTACAGGTCTCAATTTTACGAAAGACATTCACATAACTATGTGTACATAAAGGCATCCTTAATGTAGTTCCCTAAGACACAGCCAAGCAGCCCAGGGAGTTAACATTGTCAGTGGATGCGCAGGCACAGGGTCAGACTTCCAAACCCATCTCATCACCTACCCTTCATTGAATTTGGGTGTTTTTCAAATAACACCTAAACAACATTAGAAATAGAGCCAGCCATCTGAGTCTATTTTTTTCCTATTTTGGAAATCTCCATTATTAACAAAAAACTTTCTCTTCTGTGGATTAGTCCTGTCAACTCGGTCTCTGTTGAGGTGTCTCTAATCCTGCCTAAACTAGAACTGAAATCATCTTTTGTGTAATCTCTCACAGTATCAAAAGATTGTACTCTAGCCTTACCAACATCTTGTAAAATCCAGGCCTGCTCACTCGTGCAGTTGATACTTTTTAACATTGCAGTATATAGAATCCTGATCTGAGAGAAAATAGCCGTGTCTCCCCTTCATAGCTTGGACATCAAGATGTGTATTTCTTATGACTCTTGCTTTGATTTGGCAACCCGACCCCTTTCTTCTGTGTCCCAGATGTCACTCCTGGCTCTCTGTTTTCACACCAGCTCTCTGTGCTGTCAATTCCAATCTAGTATTAGGGCCCTACTTTCAGATTGCTACCTTTACTGATGGTTTTGGAGTTAGTCTGCTCAGGCTGCCATAGCAAAATACCACATACTGGCTGGTTTGACCAACAGAAATGTGCTTTCTCACTGTGCTGGAGGTAGAAATCCAAGACAAGATCATGGTGCCGGCAGGGCCGGTTTCTCCTGAGGCCTCCTCTTTGGACTACAGCCTTGTTGTTATGTCCTTGCATGGTCTTTTCTCCATGCGTATACACCCCTGGTGTTTCTGTGTGTCTAAATTTCTTACAAGAACACCCATCAGATTGTATTAAAAGAACCCATACTAATGACTTCAGGTCTATCAAATACAAAGACAGTCACATTCTGAGGTACCGAAAATTAGGGCTTCAACATGTGAATTTTGACGGGACATAGTTCAACCTATAATAGCTTGGTTTCGGAATTCTTATGAAGGATGGTAACCAGTCTTTAATAACCTGTTCATAGTAGCTCAATAATAAAGGTCTATATTCTTTCTGTTGAAAATAATTCTTACCCTGTGTCTCTATAAAGAGTCTATACACTATGTTAAATACCTTCTAATTGCATTAAGATTATATTTCAATTAGTTAACATTTATAACACACACAAAAGATTAACCTAGGATATATATATATAGAAGATTTTTTCTTTTCTTCCAAATGAATTGATTATTGCCAAAAGAAGTACAGGAGATTTACATGATTAATGCTATACTCTATATATCAAATCTTTTTTTCCCCTAGAAAACAAAATTAATGGTAATTTGGTTGGAACAATACTCATACTTAAAATGTTCTCATGACTTACCTGATGTAAAGCAAGAAAGAACTTGATAAATATTTTAAAGCCAAAATTGAAATTAGAAAAACATTCAGCCCTGGTTGGTGTGGCTCAGTGGATTGAGCACCAGCCTGTGAACCAGAAGAGAGCAGGTTCGATTCCCAACTGGGGCACATGCCTGGGCTGTGGGCCAGGTCCCTAGTTGGAGGTGTGTGAGGCAACTGATAGATGTTCCTCTCCCTCTCTTTCTCCCTCCCTTCCCCTCTCTCTAAAAATAAACAAATAAAATATTTTTTAAAAAAGAGAAAGAATATTTTTTAAAAAGATTCAAAGTTTTTATGGGTGTAGTAATTTTATATGTATTTACATTTCCCATTTAAGCTGTTGAATAAAAAGAATAACAACCCTGAGGTTTTATATCAAAGGGAACTTTATTTGATGACTCTTCTAAGAACCGTGAAGGACAGAGCCGCTGTTTCACTTCTAGCATAGCTTAAAATGCAACTTGTCCTTTTTGTGTTCGATAAAGTGCCTTGGAAATGGAGGGGACACTGCAGAAGTCACTAAAAATGGGAAACATTTTAATGATGGAATTATTGGCCAAAGGAACATTTTCATTCCTTTTCTTTTAAAAAATGTTTTATTTATTTATTTTTTTAGAGAGAGAAGAAGGGAGGGAAAGAGAGAGGGAGCGAAGCACCAACGTGAGAGAGAAACATCAATTGATTGTCTCTTGTATGTGCCTGGACCAGGGAGCTAAACTGCAACCTAGGCATGTGTCCTGACCAGGAATTAAATCGGTGACCTTTGCTTTTTGGAACGCCACCCAACCAACTGAGCCATACCAGTCAGGGCCAAAGAAATATTTTCATCAGACAGCTCATGACTTGAAGGGAGCAACCATTTAATAACTAATTCTTCCTGTTCACCAGGCTCTCTGCCTTCCTCCATATGCATGTTCTGAAGTTGTTTCACCAACCCAGTTTTACCCTTACATTTAATTTTAAAAGTTCGTGACAGTTTTAAATTGCATTTTTGTGAAAACTTTTTTGATGTAGTGTAGGTTGTTCAATTAATAAGTTTGTGAAATAGAACCTAAGTACCGAAATCCTTGGGTCATCTTTCTGGAACAGACCTCTCACTGTCCCCACTTTCCGTCTGTGTGGAAGGCAGTGTCCCGTGAGACCCAGGCCTGGAGAATGGGTGTTTGAATCAGTATAGCGATATCTTACTCTCTCACCACAGGAAAGAGGAACTTAGTATGGTTTTGCCTTTTCTATCATAAATGTTAGCTTGAGACCTAAAATATTAGGAACTGCTCTTTTAATTTCTGAGGTTATAATACTGTCGTTATTTGCAGTGAAAACAGACATAGCTATCAAACAACACTCTCGTGGAACTATCTTCCAAATCTCATCACTGAAAATCCACACTCTTTCCATTTAACCCCATTGTTTTTTGTTTGTGTTTCTTATAGGAACCTGTAAACGAAGCTCGTACCCCAACAGAAAGGAACGTTTCTGTCATCTCTGTTTCAAAACCCAGTAAGAAGGAGTATTTCTTCTTCTTTTTTTAAATTTCAATCTCCCTCTCTTGTGGTTTTGGCTTAAAAAAAAAAACCAGTTTGGTTTTCAACAGATCCAAGAGGTTCACATGAGATGTTCTTTCCTGTCAAACAGGATCCTGAAACCTTTTGAGGTTTCTCAAGGACTTGTCTTTATAAGCTGAAAAGTCTGTTCCCTTTCTTCACTGTTGCCAGAAAAATAATCAGGCCATTTTTCTAATTATAGTAATCTTCCCCAAATGGCATATAACTTCAAATCCAAATGCCATGTAAATTGGCCAACAACATTCTACAGTGAAGCACTTTACCAAGATAGTTTAAACGTAGGAGGTTGACTTTGTACAAAGGCAAAATGTGTTCTCTGTCCCACTTACAAGTGGATTTCCTTTCTCTGTGTCTTGCCCAAGAGGTTCCACTATTTTAGTGTAAAGAGTATGGACAGGAATTGTTCCTGTCAATGGCATTTTGTGGAGTTGTCTCTGGTGGATAAATTAACCCCCTTTTGGGGAAAAATGGTTTATTTTCAGTGTAACTGAACAAGATTAAGTGGTCCTCATGTTATATTGACTAAAAATTCTCTACAGATAAGAAGAGTGAAGTTCCTTGTGCCACATAACACAAAACTAGGTTTTTCTTCCCCCAAAGAATAAGCCTCTTGTAATTAGTTTTCTCTGTTATGCTAACCAAGGAGAAATTAGGTCCTGCTGGTAATTTTGTGGTTCGGAATATGCCCAAAGCAGGTTAATTGCTACCTTCTCTGGTTCTGTTTGTCAACAAGACTTTTCCAAATAATATATCCTGGATATATTAGATTTTTTCTTGCCTATCACCCTCTTGGCCTTCATGTAAGGAGTATGTGAATTGGGATAAGGTTACTAAAGAGAAGTCTCTAGAAAATGGAACTGGGCACTGAAATAATGAAGAATAAGTAAGGGTGGATTTATCCAGGAAGTGATGGAGTTATGGTTACTGAAAAGGCAAGAATAAAATTGGTTAGAAATTTAAGAACACAAGCACAGAGTCAGCATTGCGGGGTACAGTAACGATATATCACAGTTACTGAGTAGTATGTGGATGATGCTTAACTTTATGAGGCTAACCAGGAGCGTTGTGTTTCTCCAGAACACTGCCATTAAACCATTCAGACCTGGGTGTTTGTTGGGGGAAGAGAATGCATGAAGTGGGTATTTCTAATCACTGGATTCCAGTTTACTAGTGGCTCTACTTTGTTTGTGGAAAGTGAAAATTCCTTTTTCCTAGAAATTATATTTAGTAGGTTGAGGTGGGGCCCTGGAATCTGCGTTTTTGCAAGCTTCCTAGGTGGTTCTGATGAGTTGGTTCTTAGACAGCACTATTATTAGTTGGTTATGACCTAACACTGTAAGTTATGTGGCATGTTACCATTTGCTAGTTATTATCCAACACTATTGCTCTGAGAATTTTAAGGGACAAAGGCTGGCAGATTAGCTCAGACACAGCACAATGTAGAGCCACTGCTACCAAGGGAATTCAAATACTGAAACAATACCTTGTAGGCAAAAAATGTATGGTTATACTCAGATGGGATGAATTAGAAATTATTATTATTTTGTTCTGAAAGCTGTTCAGGGTGGAATTTTGACATATTAAAGTCAAAATTAGGTTGTTGAAATCCAAGCCATGGATTATTTTAAGGGGATGGTTATTTAGATTTTGCATAGATAATAAGAAAGGAAAGTGGAGGTATAAATGTTTTGTGGGGTGGATATGAAAATGTACATTGGAGAAAAGAATAATGTTTTACAATTAGGAAAGGCCTTACAGGGCCCGTGTACAGGGATATTTGAAAAAATATTAGAATGAGTTTTCGAAAGGAAGGAGACATTTAAAAAAAGCTGTACTACTTGTCATTTCTGTAGAGCATTACCATACTGTACACATTTCGTAGTCCAGTATTTGAATACTGGTTTGTGTTTCTTGTGACTGTGGGATGATAGCGCTTCTAGATTACTTGCCTTAAAAAGCCAAACAGGACAAGAATGCTTTTGTCCAGAGACCCATAGAGTCTAAATTTCTTGAGTAAAAATCAGGCAAAGGAATCTTGGATTTATTTAAAGTCGAAATATACTTTTGCATAAAAATAACTCCCCAACCACCCTTTCTTGTAATCTGTTTGTATGGTCACATCTGGTAAATTCCTCTGTGACAGAGAATTTTCATATCGATTCCTTTGTTGGCAATGTGTTTGTATTCAAAAGCACTCTTGTGAGAAGCCAATTTTTAAAAGGGTCATATAACCTCCAAATTAAAATGCTACTGAATTCTAGGAACCTGCTTTTTCCAATAATCACCCAAATCCCTGCTTATCGTAGCCTCATTAATCATCAGACTACTCCAGTGAGACTGGTTAATTTTTAATAGCATAACTAGTTTGTACAGGGTCAGACGGGGATTTGAATGTAAAAAAGATTTCAGTCTTGTATTTTTGGGAAGTCTGCTTCAGGTCTACTGTCTTCATCCCTAAATTACCTTTACAGACAATGGGGCCATGTAGTTGGCTGAATAGCAGATCCTAATTCCTGGAACTTGCAAGTGTTACTTTATAAGACAAAAGGATTTTTGCAGAGGTGATGAAACTCGAGATGTCGGGATGGGATGGTTGGTCTGGATTATCCATGTGGGTGCTAATTCTAATCACAAGTGTCTCTATAAGAGAGAAGCAGAGGGAGATTTCATACTCACAGAGAAGGAGGCAATGTGACCACAGAGGTAGACAGCGCTGTGGCCACAAGTCAAGGCATGCTTGGCAGCCACCAGAAACTGGAAGAAGCAAGGAACAAATTCTCTCTTGGAGCTTCTTTTAGGAATGCAGCCATATGGACACTTTTGATTGGGGGCTCACTGAAACCACTTTTCGACTTCTGATCTCTTGTCCTGTGAAAAAATATATTTCTGTTGTCTCAAGATGTCGAGTGTGTGTTAATTTGGTGTGGCAGCCCCAGGAAACTAATCAGGCAATGACTTTTTTCGAATCATTCTTCTGACTTATACTCTGGTTTGCAGCACAACAGTCACCCCAGAAAATTCTTAAAAAGTTTAGATGTCTGTGTCTTATCACAGGTGTAGGGCATCAGGGTTTCTGGGAATGGGATCCAAGGATCTGTGGCTTAACACACTGCCCAGGCGATTCCCATATGCACCGGGTTTGGTGAGCCTTTCCCTAGGATGTTGCATTAATTTCTTATTGCTGCTCTAAAAAAATTACCACGGATTTTATGGCTGAAGACAACATATATCTATTCTCATATGGTTCTGGAGAGCAGAAGTCCAAATGAGTTTCACTGGGTTATAAAGTCAGGTTGCTGCTGGACGCTCTGGGGAAGGAAAGTGTTTCCTTGCCTTTTTTGGCTGCCAGTGGCTGCCACCATCTATTCCAGCTTCAATGTGTGTTACTCCAATCTCTGCAGCTGCCATCACCTCACCTTCTCTAAGTCTCATTAAAGGACCATTGTGATTATATTGGGCCCACCCAGATAATCCAAGGTAATCATCATTTTAAGATCTTTACCTGATTGGACTTGCCTAGTCCCTTTGCCATATGAAATAACATTCATGGTGCCTGGAATTAGAATGTGGATATATTTGGGGGATTTTTATTCTGTTGAACATAGACCTCATAATAATATCTTGTATAGAAACTGTAGAGTTGAATGAGATTGAATAATGGATTGCCATGCTTAATGCATTATGTATACACCTGCCCTTTTTGTGCTTATTTTTCCAATAAAGCCATTTGGAGTCAAAATATTTACATGTGGTCACTATTACCTTTAACATTTTGGTGGCAGATAAGAAAGCATGCAAAGCTGTTGAATTCACAAAAGAATGATATTGTAACCAAAACTCAGGGTCAGCTGCCTGCCACAACAAAAGCCAAATGCGTGATACAGGCTCTTGTGCAAAAAGGAAGAGGTTATTCAGGTGCCACAACCTGGGAGAAGAGTGGACTCCCGTCTCAAAGACCATCACCCCCTCCTGCTCAAGCCCATGGTTCTTACAGGGATAGGGAGGGGAGGGTTTTATTTCTGTCCATTCATTTTGCTTGTTTTTGGTGCATTCAGGCCCTGTCCATTCGTCTTTCTAGTTTTTGGTACCCTCAGTGTGAGAACCTCCCCCTGCACAATCTTGGCCAATGGGGGAGCTCCCCTGGTGCTCCTTGACTATCTATGGTAATGATATTATTAGCATGTGATAAATTAATTTAAGTGCTGAGGCACAGTGGGAGTTAGATGGGGAGATTTTGACTTCCCTCAAATCTTCTTTATCCCCTTCCCCAACCACCCACAAATAGACGTATGTTCTAAGTAAAAACATGATTTTTGCTTTGCAAATGTAGGTTCAAGTCACTCCCAGTAAAAATTCACATAAATAACAACTGGGCATTGCTCTGCAAGTGTGATTAAAACGAGTCCTCATGTATCCCCTTTCAACCAGTTTACCCTCTCCAAGCACTCCTCTGTAGAACTTCTGTGATCATCTTTCGTACCTTGTATGTACTTAGTGATAATGTAGAATTCTGGCATTTTGATAGTTGCTGGATGGGAGGGGAGTGTGGGAGAGAATGCGTGAAGTGAGGGGAGTAAGAAGTACAAATACGTAGTCACAAAATAGCCATGGGGATGTAAAGTACAGTGTAGAAAATGGAGTAGCCAAAGAATTTATACCCATGACCAATGGACATGAACAATGTGGGGGAAACTCTGCGCAAGACCTCCGTTGTGCCACGGATGAAAATAATACTACCAAGACATACTTTGCTTGGGGAGGAGAGGTGGTCAGACTCTCAAAGGAGAAAGACCAAGAGTCCCTTCCTCAATGGCTTTTTATTAGGTTCCTAACACACAGGGATACAGGTAAAGCTCATCAATCAATGTCAGGTGGCAAGCATCAAACAATAGATAACATTTCAAAGAAATCTGAGGGCTTAATCTGAGTCAGTGTCTGTCAGGTGAGGGGGTTGCAAAAAACTTTAGGAGACGTACTCATTTCCTGCTTGGACCCTTATCATATGAATGAGAGCACTCTTAGCAAAGCAAGCTTCACAGGACTTATACGAATTCTTTCTTATGCCTGATTACCCAGGAAACCCACTCCAGCGGGCAGAGGGCTGCACCCCCACCCCATCAAGATTCAGACTTAAGTGGATAAGAGCCAGGAAGTGCTTTTCTCAGAGCTTCTCTCAGATGGAAAGGGGACTCGGGCTATGCCAAAACAGTTTGGGGGGGGGGTGTTAGGGTTTTTTGCCCTATTTTGTACCCCCCCCAGTCCTACC
>PVKM010031971.1:0-16591 GCA_004027735.1 Carollia perspicillata | reverse complement strand
AGGTGTTGGGCAGGGGCCCTAGTGACACTCCCTCCTTTTGTCCCATCGCACCCCACCCCATCCCATCTTATTGATGGTGCGATCGAAGTACTGCTTCTACTTTGTTTACCAGCAGGGCCACAGAGACAAGGGCCGTTCATGGAGTGACCTCAGGTCCTTGTAAGGGAAGCCGTGTGGCGGGGCTTACGTCTGACTCTTGGCCTCTGAGGGCTTGCTTTTCAACCAGGTGATGCCCATTACTGAGCACCACCTGGGCCCAGCTTGGGTAAGATGAGCAAAGGCAGGTGTCTCAGCTCAGGCAGCATACAGCCTGGTCCAGGGGTGGACCCTAGGGGTCTTCATGTTGCTGAAGGCTGTGTGGGGTGAAAGGCAGATTCTGGAAGGCCTGGGCCATAGGGCGCAGCAGAAAACTGACTGGGTCAGGGGTTCCAAGACAGGGCTGGAGCCCCTGCCCTGCTCCTTACTAGCTGGGTGACCGTGGGCTAATCCATTTGGCTTCCTAACCCTGCTTTCCTCACCTTTACTCTAAAGCAAGAGGAAGCATAGTTTTCACCTATCTTGAGTTGTGAGGACTAGGTAAGTCAATATGTGTGAAATGCTTTATTTATTTATTTATTTACTTACTTACTTACTTATTTATAGAGAGAAGGGAAGGGAGGGAGAGAAATATCAATGTGTGGTTGCCTCTCACGTCCCCCACTGGGGACCCGGCCTGCAACCCAGGCATATGCCCTGACTGGGAATCGAACCTGTAATCCCTTGGTTCGCAGGCCTGCACTCAATCCACTGAGCTACACCAGCCAGGGCCGAAATGCTTTAAAATGAGGCTAATAATGCCTATCTCACAGGGTTGTTAATGAGGAACTTATGAAAGTATGTTTACCAAAGTGCTTTCTAAAGCTGCGTGCAGACCTGGGCTCTCCTATGATTGTACCCCCACTGCACTGAGTTGGGCATCCCCACTCCCACCAGGCCCCTCAGCTTTCTAGAAGTCCTGACGCCAATCTCTCCCTCATGTGCTGAGTTCGGGGCTTGTCAGAATGTCTGCCTGACCCGAAAGAGGTTTGGAGGAAATCCACTCCGGAGAAAGTGTGGAGGTTACACCATGACCCAAGCATCCTGGAATGCTTAGTGGAGAAGGCAGGGTCCAGAGGAGGCTATGGACATTAGGGAGGGCAGAAGCTGACAGGTACTGCGGAGAGAAAAGTCACTGAGGCATGAGAATCGAAGAGGGAGGGCATGGAGGTCTTTGATGGACAATTCTAGAGAAAAAGGAAGACAGGAGCAGTGGGGTTGCTCAGGCTTAAGTACGAAATACCCCAAAAACTGAAGGGATCGGGGAGGACCCACTGGGAAGGCCCAAACGGTAGATGAACTGAGGCCAAAGATGACAAATGAGGGCATTTTCAGAGACATTCAGAAGCCCAGTTCACCACCTGGGGATATGGTGGACAGGGAGGTTGCAAAAACTAGTTACAAAAAGACACAACTCTTATTTGGCTTCTGCTGTCCTCAAAAGGAGGATGAGTTTAATGGGAAAAGGCGGCCTGTACCTAACAGGGGCAAGACAGCAGGAGGAGGAATCCGGCCGCCTTCAGTAGCTCTGTGAACTTGGCAAACCACTCGCCCTCTGTGTGCCTCAGCAGGAGTAAGCATAGTTTTCACCTGTCTTAATTCGCGCAAAATTCTGGCACATCACTAACATTTACTGAGAGGTTACAAATTACAGTTGTTAATGTTATTGTTATTATAACTAAAATGAGTTCCAGGCTGCTAATTTGTTATATCCAACGGGTTTGAAAGGACTTAGTGGTATGTTTATGACAGTTTTCAACAATTTCTGAGGAATAGTGGAGAAAGAATCAGAAAACTGTGCATGCACACACACACACACACACACACACGCACACGCGCGCAGCACAGGCAGGTTAGGTTATTGAAAGTGGAAAGGGGCAGATTGGTGAAACTACAAACCAGTAGGACTCTCCCTAATTCTAGAATGACTTATTTGAAAACTTTTAGTTTTAGTGAGAAAGAAAATGGAATGTCTACAAGAAAATGTTGCCATAACAACTGTTCTGTTATCTATATCTGTGAAACTACCACCCCAAGCTTAGTAGCGCCAAATGTCACAGTTATTGGTTGTTATTGTCTCTGAGGGTTGGGGAACCTACTAGGCTCAGCTTGGTGGTTCTTGCTTGGGTTTCGGAGGTAGACGTGGTCAGAAATTGGCTGGGGCCGGAGTCCTCTCAAAGGCTCGCTTACCCACGTGGCTAGTAGCTGATGCAGGCTGTCAGCTGGAAAGCTGACATGTGGCCTCTCCATGTGGCCTGGGCTTCCTCGCAACATGGCCACTAAGTTCTAAGAACAAAGTCCCAAGAGAGCCAGGTGGGAACTGAATTGCCTTTTATGGCTTGGCCTCATGAGTCATTTAGCATCACCTTCCTCTGCATGCAAGTCCCTAGGGCCAGCGCATGTTCAAGGGAGAGGAACGAGACCCCACTTCTTGATGGGAGGACTGTTGAAGAACTTGTGGACATGCTTTAAAACCACCACTGACCACAGGTCCTCTCCCAGCAGGGAAACTAGATCAGTAGTGAGAGACATGCTGTCGGCCTGATCGTCTGGATTTGGGAAGTCACCGGGCCAAAGCTCTTGATGTACTACAGGCAAAACGGACAGACACGGCTCAGGGGCCCACGTGTTCAGCCACGCCCAGCGAGCAGCGGCAGCCTGAAGGGCCGTCCTCTGTGCTTGGCCCGTGCACTTGTTTGCTAGATGCACAACTTGGATGAGTGCACGGGAGGCTCACTGCTCAGCTGCGCGCTAGACGGGGAGGGATGACGGGGTCGAGGCTTGCAGTACGCTCAGCTGCCAAGAGGTGATTTGAGAGGAAAAAGAACAAATGTTCACTTTTGGAGTTGGAAAGTTTATGGTTGGTAGATGAGGAAGTCCCAGCATGACAGACTGTTATGCTGAGAAGAAAAGTCTTAGGAGGCAGAAGTAGCAGTGTGTGATGCAAGGGAGGTGTGTAGTGCCTGGAGTGCTAACGTTTCATTTCTGGGTCTTACTGTTTCAAGAAGGATGTTGGCAAGCAGCTTTGCATTCAGAGCTATGGGCATGGGGGTGAGGCTCACCTTGCCTTGGTGGGAATCCTGTCTCCCTCACCCAGAGTTTTAATACGCTAGCCTTTGCACAGCCCTAGTAGGTAGAGAGGTTGTGGGAGAAGAGACAGGTCAGCAGAGTAAATGTAGGGAGTGGGCAGAGCTGGGCCCCAGATCTGGAAAGGCCGGGCCAGTCACTGGGCTGTGGGCACTTCAGCCTTCTCTTTCCTCGGAGGAGCTGGTCACTCAGAGAGTCCTCAGTCTGGGCCCCGGGTCTGTGAGGCCACCTTGGAGAAGCAAGAGCTGTGAGCGAGGAAACAGAACCGGGTCTGACCATGGCTAGTGAAGTAGCTTGGCTGCCCAGGGAGGCGGGGCTCCCCACTGAGTTCCTGAGCTCCAGCTGAGATTGGGGTAGGCTCCCGCCTAGCAAGTAGACTGGTTGTGACAAACAGAGCAGAAGGGTGGGGGCAGACCAGGCCATGGACAACTAAGGGGAGGCTGTGGGGCCACTGGAAGGGTCCCAGACTCAGGCAGGCCTGAGGGGTTGGGGTCACCTGGGCACAGCTCTGTGCCGAGGAGTAGGCAGTGGGTTGGAAGGGGGCTGCCAGTCCCTCTGCATGTGTTAAGCTGTGCCAGCCCAAGGGCTGGGTGTCCTGCATCACACGCCCGAGATTCTTCACCTTCCTTCTCTTCCCCCCACATCCCCAGGGCTCAGCACATAGGGGGCTCTTGGGAAATGGTCACTGAATGATGACCTGGGGCTGATTTCAGTCCAACCCAGAGAGTCAGAGTCAGATCAGAATGAGGAAGGGCTGGCTGATAGAGTGATGATAACTGCATGCAGGCCATGGTCACCGGCCACCCCTCAACTACCTGCACTGAGGGGAGAGCCTCTCTCCAGAAGTGGTTGTCCCCTTCTCAGCCGAAAAGTCATGCCTCTCCTTCAGTTTCTGAACAACGAGCAGGTACTGCATGCCCAGCCTTGTGCTCCACGGTGGGAATTTGCAGGGAAGGAGACCTGGAACTGCTGCCCTCTCACTGATCCAGAGACCCAGAAACTGGTGTGAAAAAGAGTGAAGGGCGCTAATCATTAGAGAAATGCAAATCAAAACCACAATATACCACCTCACACCCCTTAGGACGGCTATTATCAGAAAGAAAGAAAAAGCAGACAATAACAAGTATTGGTGAGGATGTAGAGACACTGGAAACCTCATGCACTGATGGTAGGGATGTAAAATAGCACAGCTGCTGTGGAAAACAGGATGGCAGTTTTTTAAAAAACTAAGCATAGAATTACGATGTGATTCAGCCATTTCACTTCTGGGTATCTACTCAAAAGAACTGAAGACAGGGTCTCAAAGAGATATCTGTACACCCCTGTTCAGAGCAGTACTTTTCAGAATATCCAGGAAGTGGAAGCAACCCAACTGTTCATTAATGGATGAGTAGGTAAAGGAAATGTGGTCTGTATATACGCCCATGGAGTATTACTCGGCCTTAAAAAGAAAGGAACTTGTGTGGTGTGCTACTGCGTGGGTGCAACGTGGGGCCATTGCAATCAGAGAGATGGGCCAGTCACAAAAGGGCAAATGCTCCATGATTCCACTTATATGACGTCCCCAGAGTAGTCAAATGTATAAAGACTACAGAAAGCAGAGCAGGGGTTTGCAAGGGCTAGGGAGGGGACGTGTGGAATTAGCATTCAAAGGGTACAGGGTGTCAGCTTGGGGACATGAAACAGTTCTGGTGAGAAAAGTTCCGGTGAGTCCTCATCGTGGCCAAGAGAAGTCATGCCGTTTACAGGCCCTGAGATTCGTGCCTGAGAGCAGAGGCACCCTGTGCTACAGTGGGGTCCAGGGCAGGGCACAGCATGACACAGGGAGGGAGGCAGAGGGCAGGAAGGGCTGGCCAGGCAGAGAGAGCAGCGAGATCCCTGCACCAGCCCCGCCCCCCACAGTGTTGGAGGAGCCCCTGGCAGGGAATGATGGAGGAGGGCCATGTTAGGTAAAGTCCAGATAGGCGGCCTCCATTTTCCAGGTACAGCCAGGAGCTGTGGGGCTTTGAGTAGGAGGAAGGCCTGGGTGGCTTTGTGGAGAAGAGGCCCTGGCTGTCTCCAGAAGATGCCCTGGAGTGGCAAGACCAGAGAGGGCTGGAGCCTTAGACACACCCTGGGGGCTGGGGCCTCTAGGAAAGATGGTCTCTGTATCCCAGGAGCAGAGTTAGTTCACAGAGTGAAGAGACTGTCCCCTATTACCTGGTTAGCTCCCTAGGTACAAATACACCTCCTTCGCCAACAGAGTCTGGGCCTGGTGGAGGGCCTCATGGGGGCTCCAGGGATGCCCCTCTATGTCCTGATCACACTCATTCTCTTCATGTAACCTGGGAGTCCTTCCTCTGCACCCCACTGGGCTCGACTCCATTTCTCCACTTAGCTGTGCTTTGAGTTCCTAAGAAATGCTGAGCCGCAGCCCATCCCAGGAGCAGGGCCAGGTCAGGTCGGGGTGAGGAAGACCCAGTGCCACCCTGGGTCTTCCCTCCACCCTGCTCACTGCAGCTTGCTGAGCCCAGGAAGTCTTAAGAGACCCACCCCTGAGGTTCTGCTTTCCCGTCTGCCACCTCTGTGCATATGGGACTTGAAAGGGACAGGGAGACAGCCTGGTCCACACCTCGGAGCCACAGAGGACAGATCCGTCCTGCTGACAGTGCAGTCTCACCACCTGGACCTGCCTTTGCCATGCTGTGCACTGGGCTGGCTAGGAGCCCAGCACAGGGCGGCGGGGAGAGGAGAGTGAAGCCGTAGACTCCAAGCCCAGCTGCAGGGCCGTGTGGGAGTCTGGGAGGTGAGCCTCCTACAGAGAAGCAGGGACCCAGCAAGGGCAGGGATAGGCTCTGCAGAGGCAGGGTGTCTGGCTGTGCCACAGACACAGCTTCAGATGTGTCACTTGCCCTCCCTGGGCCTCAGTTGTCTCCCTGAGTTCAGGTCATCATTCTTTCAGGACCATTCTTAGAGGGGTAAGTTGAGAGAATCAAAAACTGTAAGAGATGATGCACTCTGTAATGACAAAAGGCCATGTGCCCTGTAAACCACAAAGCCCAGTGTAAACTGTAACACGCCTGGTCAACTACAGAGCACCTTCCAAATTATCATGAAATCTATACAAAACAAAGTCCTCTATTGGGCCACATGCCCAATAATCACCAAGGGCTTGGGAAGCTGTGATGTGTCCTGTAACCTGCAAAGTGTCTCATAAACTGTCCTCAACCCAAACTGGCAGATGGACCTGCTCCAAAGAACTTCGTAAGCTGGAAACCCTGCGAAGTGCTTTATAAACTGCAATGTACCCCATTACCCTGTGAAGCACTTTGTAAACCACAGGACACTCTATAAGCAACAAAGCACCTTACAAACTGTTAAGTGCTCTGTGAAGTGCAGAGTACATTACAAGCTGGAAAGGCGGAGCTCTGTGTAAATGCCCATGTCATACTCAATGAGCTTTGTAAACTGTGAAATGCCATTCACACATGATGGGAAGCTATTCACAGCTATGCCACTTGGTCACGCAGCTACCTCTTGCCCACCTTAGAAGAGGCAGGAGGAGGCTGAGAGGGAGCTGAGGTGGGGGGCAGGAAGGAAGGAGAGGTTCAGGGTGCATGGTCAGGAGCTGTGATGGGGGGCCCTTGCCCAACTCAGCTACCCCTGCCAGGACCCCTCTAAGGATGGGGATGGGAAGAGTGGGCCCAGTGCCCAGAGAGGAGCCTGCCTCCACCAGGCCCTCCTGCAGTGATGCGGCTCTGAGGCAGGACATTGCACCCTCACCTGCCACTCATGCCAGCATCCCCCCTCAACCCAAGGAAGCCCATCTGCAGTCCACCTTCAAAGGCCTTGCTCACCCTATCCTTGCTACAGCTCCTGCAAAAGAGGCGCCAAACCAGACCCTGGAAAGAGAGTGTGAGCTCTGTGTGTGCACAGGGACAGGGAATGGCAGAGCTGGCCCTGGAACCTCCCTCTCTGTCCTAAGTTGCCTCCCCAGCTCCACACCCAGGCAGCTGTCCCTACCCAGCCATGGCGGCTCTCATGCAAGACTCTGGTTCAGCTCCAGGGTTTTGGGGCACTGTGAGCCTGTTGCTGACCTGCTCTGGGTCAAACCACTTTGTTAGTGGACCCAGGGACACGTGAGGTATAGGCCAGGCCTGGTTGGTGAGATAAGACCTGTCAGCTTGCAGAGAGGAGAAAGCAGAAACTTGCCAGAGTGAGTTTATGCTCTTCCTGCATTGGGCTGTCACTGTGCACCCATTCGTGAGGAGTCCCCGCCAGACCTATCGGAGCAGGGGCCTCTGCTGATGGACAAGCAGGCACTGGATAAACAGGGGAAGAGCATGTCATGGGAGGCTTCATGTCTTGATCATACAGGGAGTGGGGAGTCATTCAAGGTTCTGAAGCTGAGAAGAAGCTTCATTAGAACTGGTCTTTACTCATGAATCTGGAAGGGGTCAGAACTAACCAGGATGTCATAAGCTTGTCACAGGAGCACCCTGTGTGGATAAAGGTGATTTCAAAGCCAGCTCTCTCCTACACTGGGAACCTGGATGGGCTGAGTGGGGAGAAGTTACCTTCCTGAAGTGTGGACCAGGGCCTCAGACACAAGGGGCTGACCTTGATGCCTTGGAGAGGTGGGCTCCATGTCTCATAAGGGCCAGCATTTGCTGATACTTACTTTCCTTTCACCAAAGTGAGTACAAAAGTTTTTGAAATTGCTGGAGGGGCTGGCCTATTGCAAACCCCCCCCCACCAGATGCCTTTTCTACTTAGCCCTGATAAAGGATGGCCTTGGCATCCATCTCTAGATCATTCTTCCAGGAAAGCACCTGGCCTACTGTCAACAGGAACAGGAGTGTTCCTGTCACCCCAGAAAGATGGCTGTGAGGCCCCACTGTCCTAGTCACTCGCGTTCCTCTGATACCCCTGTCACCTGATTCATTTGCTCATTACTCACTCATACCTATGAGAGCCATACCAAGTTGCTAAAATCAAGCCCTCCTCTCAGCTGACTGGATGCAGACTCATAGAGCTGTGAACCCTGCACCATTATAAGCAGTGGAGGAAATCCCTCCTTCTGTGACAGTTCAGGGAAGGCTTCCCAGAGGGGGTGACATGGGAACCCGGTCTTGAAGGATGAGTAGGAGGCCCAGCAGGAAGGGAGAAGGAAAAGGTGCTCCTGGAAAGGGCTAAGGTGGGCAGAGGCAAGGCGTGCTTCAGAGACCGGGGAACATGATAGCTGTGGATTTATGGGGGCCCCCAAGAGGGCTGTTAGAAAAATGTGCTGGTGGTTTAGGGTTAAGTTCTGATGGGCCTTGAGCTGGGCATCACTCCAGGGAGTTGGGCTTGCCCCTGCAGAAGTTGAGGAGCCACAGCCTGGCTTTAAGTGAGAGACAAGGACAGAGCAAGGAGGATGAGCCCACAGACGGCAGCATGGACAGAGTGGGAATGGGTGAGGCTAGAAGCAGGGAGGTCAGGGAGGAGGCCAGTGCCCTGGAGGGGCCACTCCAGGCTTGAGGAAATGGTTGTAAGCTCAGGGCCTGTAGTATTTATTCCTGGGATCTGGCTCAGGGAGTAGGTTCTCAGTAAATACTCATGATGCAAGTGAGTGAATGAATGAATGAATGATGAAATTTAGGGGAACCATGCCTTTTTCTGGACTTTCCTCCTGTACTCCCCAAGTATCCTATACCACCCATAGAGCCCAGGGACTTCCTCCCCATCCACCTTTTGCTGGGACCCTGTAGGAGCCCATCAGCCTGGCTCTGTCCCTGCACCTGGCTTACCCCTACCCTTGGGAGTAGCAGAGATGGATGCCAGCACCCCTAGGTTCAGCCCAGACACCACCACAAGCCACCTGAGGACCTGGCTTCTCAAAGGGCCTCAGGCAGGGCCTTGCCCTTGTTTCCATTGCTGTGATGTGAGGGACCCCTTGACTTTGTGTGTGCTCTCGTGGGGCAGGGTGGCAGAGTGAGCTGTGGAGGGAGGCATTAGCTTGCTAACTGCAAGCATTGGGAATATACCCAGATTCTGTGACCCTGTTTTGGTATTTTTATTTTTCTGGGGCCCTTACAGTGATGGAAGAGGCTCCCCTCCCCATCTCCCCTTATCTCCTGTCTCTGAGATGCTCATTTCTTAAGCTAGCCATACAATGGGGACTGAATAAACATGAAGAGACAATGAGTGAAAGGGCCAGTCCTGTCTCTGCCATGAACCTACTATGTGCCCTCCAGCTCCCCTCTCTGCTCTTAGTGGTAAAATGGGGACCCTGAACTTCCTGTCTCCCAGGGCTGCTGTGATGCTCAAAACCATCTTGTAACCAAAAAGTGTGTGTAGACAGTGAACGGCCGGAAAGCCTTGAGCTGTAGTGTGAAGGTGAGGAGTGACCGAGTATGTTTATGTTTCCTGGAGTGTTGTAACACTGTTCCACAAAGGGAGTGGCTTAAACAGAAGTTTATTGGTTTGTGGTTCAGGGGGCCAGAAGTCCCAGATGAAGGTATGGGCGGGCCAGGCTCCCTCTGAGGGTATAGGGCAGGATCTAGTCCAGCCTCAAGCGTCTGCTCACGCCTAGGCTGTGGCAGCACCACTCACCTTCACGTGGCCTTCCCCTGGGGGCCTGTCTGTGTCCGTGCATCCCCTTTTTCATAAGGATGCCAGCTGTGGTAGAGTGAGGCCCACCCTGCTCTGGTATGACTTCTTAACTCATTAGATCCACAATGACCCTATTTCCTACTTTCCAGGGTACTACAGGTTAGGACTCCTGTATGTGGATTTGGGGGACACACGCCATGACACAAGTCATAACATGTTATGACACAAGTCGTAACATGATGACTTATTTTCTTGGCTTCTTGTCCTCTCTCCTTTGCTCACTTAATGGTCAGGCTGAGTGTACAGGTGTCATGGACTTGGGGTTGGAGGGGCGGGGGATAAGGGGGAAAGAAGGGGAAGGGTCTAATCGATGGACAGGTATTAATGACCCATGGACATGGACAACAGGGTGGAGATTGACTGGGAGTGGGGCATGGGCAGGGCAAGGAAGAGCAATGGGCGAAAACTGGGACAACTGTAATAGAATAACAATAAAATAAATAAAAAAATAAAATTAGCCAGGGAAGCCAACCTGCAGTAAGTCTCTAGGCCCCTGGGGGGTCTGGTTCTCCCTTCTCCCACCCTCCGGAGTAGCACCTGAGCCCATTTCTCTAGGAAGTGGAACATTGAAGGGGCAGCTCTGAGTGAGGGCTGCTCGCCCAGGCCCCCTCTGACTGTGCCTCCCCTGAACACTGCCCTTCCCTCCCTGCTTTCCCTGCAGCATTTCAACCTCTGTCCTGGCCCTGGATGACTCTGACTCGGCCTCAGCCGAGAGAACAATGATGGATGACGTTCAAGGAAGCGCCTCCTCGTTGACCACTGGGGATGAGATAGACGAGTCTCCCCCTGAAACTGAGAAGAAGTAAGTGGCCTCCCTGGCCCGGGGCTGAGGGACCCTCCTATGGTCAGCAGAATAGGCAAGGCTTGCAGAGGCCACACGGGGCTAAGTGACCTTGGGCAGTCACATCCCCCCCGGGCATGGTTCATCTCCAACAATCCTTGACCTCTGGCCTGTTTTATCAACATGCTGCCCATCTGCTCTCCTGGAAGCTGCTGGCAGCGGTCTGGTTGGTGGAGACTGAGGCCTTTAAACTTTGCGGAGAAACCCCACAGCCCAAACCCATCTGTCTATCGGAGAAAGGTGGGCACTACTGGCTGTGTCCCTGCAAGCAACTTCCTAGGCCTGTCAAGTCTACGGACTTAGCCGTGTTCACTGGGAAATGAACTGTGTTCTGCAAGAGCACGTTCTGAAATCACACGTTTCTCATGAAGGTAGAAAAAGCAAAACTGCGAACACCTCAAAAAGTCACAGGTGCCATTGGGACCCCCAGGTTGCAGCAACACCAGAGGACCTCAGCTGTGCAAGGTGGAGGGCCACGCACACCTCGGCCTGGCCAGGGCAGGGCTCAGGCACTGCCCAGACCAACATTTGCTTCTCTCTACTTTGATTTTTAGGACGACACATCCTGATGAGGATCTTCCTCCTATCAGCAAAGGCAGGAGGGGCAGTAAGAAGCTAAATGATGGGAAGAAACCGCTCCCCAAGAAGTAATGCAGGCCCCTTGACCACCAGAGTGCCAGGCCTGGACATGGCTCGTCCCTGACCCACTCAGCCATCCTGCCCTGCCTCCCCAGCCCCCACCCCCTTCTCTGAGCCTCTATGTAATAAACAAGCATGCCGCCAGCATCTGGGTGAGGCCGTGGGCTAGGCTGGCTCTACGAGGCCAGAGGCCCCCCAGCAGCCCTGTTATAGGCCCAGTCCTTGGGAACTTGGTTGCTCTGACCCAGAGCTGCTTCTGTGGCCAGTGAAGTCAGCCCAGGATTCTTCCACTCCCAAGGAAATGAACCTGACAAGGGGACCCAGCCAAATGAGACATTAGCCACGGGGAGATCTGTGATGGGGCTAAACTATGCTCTCCTCTCCTCCACTGAGTGGGAATGGCTTGGGTTCTGACCCAAGTGCAAGACAGGGTGTGAGAGAGTAGAGGGAGAGGGGAGACAGGAAGCTGAGGGAGAAGAGACTAAGGGAAAGATGGGGTGACAGATGATGAGAAGGGAGGAAACAGGAGGAAGGAGAAGGGGTGGAAGAGGGAGGGCAAGTTGACAAGGAAGAAATGAGGGAGGAGGGAGAGAAAAGGGCAGGTGGACAGAGAGGGGGAGGGCCGTGGAGTGGGACAGAAGAGGCAGTGACAAGCCACACCCAGGGACCCTTTGGTGACACTGGGAAGCCAGAGCCCCTGTGTGTTAGTGTCCCCATTTAGCCCACCCTCAGTGCCCGAGCTAACAGGTCTGAAGAATCCTTACCAGCCTCAAGGAGCCAGAGATGGCAGCCCATCCAGTGTGCTGATGCCTCCCTGGTGGCAGCTGAGAAGGGTAGAGAGCACAGCTCTGGCCCTGCTTGTCTGCAGCTTCCAGAGCCATGCCTCCCAGGAGCGGGGTGAGGACCCCAGGGGGTCTGCCGTGCTCTCCAAGCCTGGAATAGAGTCTACAGGCCCTGACCTGTGGGTGGCGTTCAGTGGCATGCTCTCTCTATACCTCACAACTTGTGCTCCCTCTGTAATAGATGCTTTTTTAATCTGAATTTTTTGAGGTTTAATTTTTATCACTTATATCATTCAAAGGCTTTTTATGGATTATACATTTGTCCCCTAGTAATTGATTCGAAATGAATGCTATGTTCGCAAGCCTACAACCTTTGACCTGAGGGGCCCTGATGTATGTTAGGGGTCTTGGGCATCCCAGCGTTCTCCCCTCCTCCTTATCTGAGCAAAGGACACACAAAAATTGGAAGGCAAGGAAGAGCACATTCCCCCTCTGTCCAGGTCAGCCTTCACATACTGGATTTACACATAGACAGGGCGGGGCAAAAGTAGGTTTACAGGGGTTTGCGTGATGATAATGCAGTAATTAATAGGTAATACTACAAGAATAAACTGCGTTTCATGTACTCACAATCGTAAACCCACTTTTGCCCCACGCTGTCTATATGCTGTCTACGAGGTCTGGAACCCCAGCGAGTAGCGCCCCCAGACGCCCGGCAGAAGCAAACTCCAATCTTCTCCGAAGATGTTCACTCTCCACCTAGACACATGGGGTTCCCACAGAGAGAACCCAGGTGAACATTAGCTCACAACCCAACATCTAAAAACGTAAGCCAAAGTGCATGAAAACAATGATCAAATGTTAATATTCGAATTGTCGGACAATATAAAACAAATATGTTTTAAATGTTTAAATAAGCAAAGGAAAGATTTGAAAACCTAAGCAAGGAGGAAGATATCGTCAAACAAACAAACAAAAAATGCGGACTGAATTTTGCTTCCAGACATGTTGGAGTCACTGGAACTGGGGTTTCCTCCTGACACAAACACCCAGGACGAAAGGAACAGTGTGTTCTACAGTCACTCCCAGCTTTCTGCCGGACATACTTTCTGGGCCACGGTGCAGGGAAAGAGGATGCAAGCACAGTATAAAGTATTGCTGAACCGGGGGGAGAGATCAGAGTGGGAGAGGCGGCAGAGAGTGGAATCGGCGGGGCAGAGCACCAGTGAAGAGGGAGCTACGCAGAAAGAACTCTAGAAATGTTCCTAGGCTTCTCTCTGAGTCTTCGGCGGGATGCTCCACTGCCTATGTTGAAGGCGTGGCTTCATGAGGTCTGGTAAAGAACTAGACTTCCACAGGTCAAAGTGTGACGTTGGACCCTTCCCTAACAGCATATACAGAGATTAACTTCAAATGGATCAAGGACCAAATGTAAGACCTAAAACAATAAAACGCTTAGGGCAAAGCATAGGACAAAAGCATTGTGACATTGGATTTGGCAGTGATTTTATGGATATGATGCCAGAGGCACAGGCAACAAAAGAAAAAAGTAGACAAATTGGACTTCATGAAAAAAATTTTAATGTGTGCACCAAAAGGCACTATCTAAAGAATGAAAAGGCAGCTCACAAAATGGGCAAAAATATTTTAAAATCATCTACTGATAAGTGATTAATGTCCAGAATATAGAGAGAACTTCTAAAACAACCTAATGCAAAATTGGGCAAAGGGCTTGAATAGTCATTTTTCCAAAGGAGATATACACATGTCCAATAAACATGTGAAAAAATGCTCAGTGTCACTAATCACTAGAGAAATGCAAATCAAAACCACAATGAGATATTGCCTCACACCCATTAGGATGACTACAGTCAAACAGAAAACAAGAAATGCTGGTGAGGATGTGGAGAAAATGGAACCCCTGTGCACTAGTCATAGAAATACAAGTTGGTAGAGCAGCTATGGAAACAACTATGGAGGTTCCTCAAAAAATTAAAATTAGAGTTAGTATATGACCCAGCAATTTCACCTCTGAGTATATACCCAAAAGAACGGAAAGCAAGGTCTCGAAGAGCTGTTTGTATGCCCACGTTCACGCCGTTATTCACAGCGGCTAAATCACACAAGAAAACTCTGTTCATCAGTAGATGGATGGGCAAGTGAAACACGGTGTACATGTACAATAATACTGAGCCTTAAAAAGGAGTACGATTCTGCAACATGCTACAGCATGGACTAACCTTGAGGACATTAAGCTGAGTGAAATGAGCCAGTCACGAAAAGATAGATACTGTACGATTCCACTTATGTAAGGTTCCCCAGAGAAGTCAGAATTGTAGAGACAGAAAGTAGAATGGCAGTTGCTAGGGACTGGTGGGGAGGGGGAGAAATTGTTTGATGGGTATGGAGTTTTAACTTGACAAAGTGAAAAGAACTATGTGGATTGATGCTGGTGGTGACTGCGGAGCAATGTGAATGTATTGGGTTGGCCAACAAGTCCATATGTTGTTTTTCCGTAAAAGACACATCTTTCATTCTTACCACTGACTTCACTGCTTTGGGTATGTTGAGCATGCCGGCTGTCTCCTGCAGGGTAGAATGTTGATTGTTCTCAATTAGTGTCTCGATTTGATCACTGTCAACTTCAACCGATCTACCCGATGGTGGAGCATCGTCCAGCGAGAAAATCGCCAGCAGGAAACTTTGCAAACTGCTTCTGACACATTTGATCAATCACAGCACCTGCTCCATATACACCGCATAAATTTTTACTTTGCATTTCAGTTGCATTTTTACCTTTCTTGAAATGATAAGCGTAATAGGCCAAAAACGTTGTATATTTTCTTCTCTCTTCAATATTAAAATGGCTACACAAAAATTCACCAATTTCAATGAGTTTTTTTTTTAATGCATGCTGATGTGACAGCTGTCACAATACAATCCAACAGAATTGTTTCGAATTAAGTTAAAGACAACTGGAGCACTATCAGAGCCATCTTAGGGAGAAAAAGAAATGAACTCTTTGGCCAACCCAAACCTTTACATCAGTTAACTGCACACTTAAAAATGCCTACAATGGCAAATTTTATGTTACTTATATCTTACCCTTAAAAAAGCAACAACAACAAAAGAAACCTGAAGCACATATTTTTCTTAATGGAGACATTGTTAGTACATTCTGCTAAGGTTAGGAACAAGACAAGGGTAATACTGTCAACAGCACTATCCAAAATACATTGGAAATCCTGAACTCCACATGGAAAGAAAAAGAAATAAGAGCATCTCAGTGAATTCCGAGTGCTATCCCCAAATACCACAGACTGGGTCGTTTAAACAACAGAAATATGTTTCTCACTGTCAGGAGCCTGGAAGGTGAAGGTCCGAGGGCCAGCACGGTCAGGCTTTGGGTGAGGACCCTCTTCCTGGGCATGGCCTTCCTCCTGGGTTTGGCTTTCCTTGGTGTATGGTCCCACAGAGAGATCTGTCACTGCCTCTTCTTATATGCGCGCCAATCTCATCATAGGGGCTCCACTCTCATGACCTCATCTAAACGTGATCACCTCCCAAAGGCTCTACCTCCAAAAACCATCACATTGTGGGTTAGGGCTTCAACCTAGGAACTTGGGGCTGGGGATAAACACGAATGTTCAGCCCATCACAGAAAGAGAGAAGGATGTGGAAAGAAATGATAATAAAATTGTCAGTTTGCAGTGATTAATCATCTATCTAGAACAATCAAGAATCAATAGAGAAACTATTAGAACTAATATGGATTTAACAAGGTGCTGGACACAAGAACAATGTGTGAAGCCAGTTTCACAGCGAGAAGCAGTGTGCCAGGCTGCTCGCACAGTGACAGGGAGACTTCAACACACAGCACGAGGGGACGAGGAGCTCCGGAACACAGTCGCTTTAGTGCCCGGGAGTGAACTGAGGCAGAAGAGAGGCGGAGCCCAGTGCCTGCCAGAGAGAGGATGGGGCCTCTCTGCCGAGAGCCCAGGACCATGCAGAGCAATCCGAGCCCCTGTTGCTGAGGCCCCTGAGAGCCCTCACCCAGAACGCCCAAGTATTTCTCCCTCCAAAAATCAAAACCTGCTTCTCCCTGCATTCGTCCTCCCTTCCAAGCCTTGAGACTGTGAGCAAGTGACCTCGGCGTCTGGGTGTCCACATCCTCCTCGGTAAAGTGAGGATGATGTGACGACAGTTACAACCTCCCAGGGACGTGGGTGGATTGAATATCATACCGCAGAGGAAGGACTAAGCTCATGCTCAGTAATTATGGCTGAAAAGAGCTATTTATTAATAAAGCGATTAAGGAATCCCCCCACCCAACACCAACCTCCACTGCAGCAAGGCCCGCCTGCTGCCTGCCTCCCTGCCTTCAGCTCCATCAAGGGTTAAGGAGCTTGGCTGCCCACGGAGGAGGAGCAGGAATGAAGTCGTGGTGCTGGCAGCAGTGTCTCCCTATCTGTGAGCAATCTCCTCCGGCCCCCAGCTCCCTTCTCAGAAATGAAAGCCCCTCTCCTAGGCTGAA
>PVKM010031970.1:0-16566 GCA_004027735.1 Carollia perspicillata | reverse complement strand
TGAGAGTGTTACCTGCTTTTTTTTCTGTAGCACTTAGTACCTTCTGATATATAATAAAATTTAGTTAATTAGCACCTATTTTCTGTCTCCCAAAGAAAATAAGGTCCATGAAGGTAAAGATCTTTGCTTTGTTTACTGTGATATTGAAATCTTCTAGAATAGCACCTTTCACAATGTTAAGTGAATGTTCTCAAAAGAAGCAACTATATGAATGGAGGTTATTTCAGTGCCTTTATTATTCATATATGCATAAAGTTGTTACTGAGTCCAGCCATCTTCTTAATTTCTCCTTTTTAAAAATTAATTTTCCATAATAGTCAACATACAAAATTACATTACTTTTAGGTGTGCAGCAGAGTGATTAGACATTTATAGACCTCAAGAAATGATTGCCCCGATAAGTCTGGTACCCATCTGACACCATATGTGGTTATCACAAGATTATTGACTATTATTTCTTATGTTGTATTTGATATCTGTATAACTACTTTTATTTATCTTATTTTTTCTTTTATTTCCCTTACTTGAGGAGACATATACAAAAACAATGTTACTAAGAACACTGTCAAAAAGTTTACTGCCTTTGTTTTTCTTTCAGTTTTATGGTTTCAAGTCTTACAGTTAACTCTCTATTCCATTTGAGTTTTTTTTAAGATACCACATAAGAAGGTGTTCCAGTATATTTTTGCATGTATCTGTCCAGTTTTCCCACCATCAATTGAAAAGACTGTCTTCACCCCACTGTGTATCCTGCCTCTTTTGTTATAGAACAATTGACCATATACACATGGGTTTATTTCTGGGTTCTATTCTGTTCCATTGATCTCTGTGTCTGTTTTTATGCCACATATCATGCTGTTCTGATTACTATCACCTTGTAGTATAGTTTGAAGTCAAGTAGCATGATACCTTCAACTTTGTTCTTTCTCAAGATTGCCATGCCAATTTAGGGTCTTTTGTTGTTTAGTATAAATTTTAGGAATATTTGTTCTAGTGCTGTGAAAAACACCATTGGTATTTTGATAGGTATCGCATTGAGTCTGTGGATTACTTTGGGTAGTAACAATGTTATTTTTTTACCCATGGCCATGTATATCCTTTTATTTGCTTGTACCTTCAATTTCTTACAGTTTTTCAAGTACAGTATTTCCTTGCTTAAATTTTATTTGTAGGTATTTTATTCTTTTTTATACAATTTAAATTGGATTATTTTCTTAATTTCTCTTTCTGATACTTCATAAGTGGTATATAAAAATGCATATTAATTTCTAAATATTAATTTTGTATCCTGCTACTTTACTGAATATATTAGTTCTAAAAGGTTTTTTTTGTGTGGAAGCTTTAGGGTTCTGTATATATAATAATATGATATCTGTAAATGATGACTGCTTTACTTCTTTCTAATTTGTATGTCATTTACTTTCTTTTTCTTGTCTGATTGCTATGGCTAGAACTTCCAATCCTATGCTTAGTAAATGTGGTGAGAGTGGAGATCTTTTTGATTTTTTGATCTTAAAAAAAATTGCTCTTCCGTATGTTATGATGAGTATGATGTTAGTTGTGGGTTTTTCACATGTGGTGTTTATGTTGAGGTATGTTCTCTCTGTTCCCACTTTACTGAGAGTTTTTATTCCATAATTTCTTCTTGACCTGAGATTTACCTTACTGATTTTTCTATAGTTCTAACCATTCCCCACCAAGTTTCTGTATAAACTGTTTTTTTTTTGTTTGTTTTTTCTTACACACTTCAGAACTATGAAAGCCAGTGTTCTTGTTGGTTTCATTTGCTATTAAACTCCCTTCACTTTATGTACTTACATAAATGTACCACCTGGTACATAATAGAGGAGACATTTTTTCTTATTATTTTTCAGGCTGGGAATCTGTGTATGAGAGTGAAGAATTAACCCCAAAACAGGACATTTATGAAGCACAGTCATCTCAGAAGATAATAGAAAAACTTACAAGCTGTGGCTTTGAGTACTCCAATTTGAGAGGGGAATGGAAATGTGAGGGCCATTTTGAGAGGGAAACAGTGAATCAGAATGCATATTTTAAAGAAGAGACAGTCGCTCATGAAGAAGCCCTTATTAATGAGAGAGGACAAGAATATAAGAAATCTTGGCAAAGTTTTCATGTGAACACACTACTTCATACAGAACAGATTGTTTCAAAAGAGGAAAAAATACATAAACATGATATACATAATAAAAGGTTGAAAAAAAATTTAATGGCTATTAAGCCCAAGAATATCTATACAGAGAAGAAACTTTTGAAATGTAATGACTGTGAAAAAGTTTTCACCCAGAGCTCATCCCTTATTCTTCATCAAAGAATTCATACTGGAGAGAAACCCTATAAATGTGTAGAATGTGGGAAAGCCTTCAGCCAGAGATCAAATCTTGTTCAACATCAGAGGATTCATACTGGAGAGAAACCCTATGAATGTAAGGAATGTAGGAAAGCATTTAGTCAGAATGCACACCTAGTTCAACATCTTCGAGTTCATACTGGAGAAAAACCTTATGAATGTAAGGTGTGTAGGAAAGCCTTCAGCCAGTTTGCCTATCTCGCTCAACATCAGAGAGTTCATACTGGAGAGAAACCCTATGAATGTGTTGAATGTGGGAAAGCATTTAGTAATAGATCATCAATTGCTCAACACCAGAGAGTTCATACTGGTGAGAAGCCTTATGAATGTAATGTGTGTGGGAAAGCATTTAGCCTTCGTGCATATCTCACTGTGCATCAGAGGATACATACTGGAGAGAGACCCTATGAATGTAAAGAATGTGGAAAAGCCTTCAGCCAGAATTCACACCTTGCTCAACATCAGAGAATTCATACCGGGGAAAAACCTTATAAATGTCAGGAATGTAGGAAAGCCTTCAGCCAGATTGCCTACCTCGCACAACATCAAAGAGTTCATACTGGAGAGAAGCCCTATGAGTGTATTAAATGTGGGAAGGCTTTTAGCAATGAGTCATCTCTTACCCAACATCAGAGAGTTCATACTGGAGAGAAGCCTTATGAATGTAATGTGTGTGGAAAGGCTTTTAGTTACTGTGGATCCCTTGCCCAACATCAGAGGATTCATACTGGAGAGAGACCCTATGAATGTAAAGAATGCAAGAAAACCTTCAGGCAGCATGCGCACCTTGCTCATCATCAGAGAATCCATCTTGGGGTGTCATTCTCACCACCTAATTCAGTCAATCGCCAAGCCCTATAGACACTATTATAAATACTTCTTGGATGTATACTCTTTCTCCATCTTTAATAGCACCCTAGTCTATGATCCACCTCACCTGGATCACTGCTATAGATTTTCTAACAGGGCTTCCTTTATTAGCTTTTGGTTTCCTTAAACTTGTTTTTCACCTTGCACCCAAAATGACCTTTTTGAAGTATAAGAATACATACATCACTGATTCTGGTTAAAACTTTTTGACTTGCTGTTGTTCTTAAGCTAACATCCTCAGCCTTTAAAATTGTCTATGGGTTGCTTTATTAGATGGTTCTTTGGTACCTCTTAGCCTTATTTTATTTATTTTGCCTCTCTGGACACTAAGCACTTCCTGGGATGAAAACCTTAGATTCTAGAAAATTATACTCTACCACTGCTTTGGGATTGTGTGACTTTGAGTAATTTTCTTAATTTATCTAAACCTCAGGGTTTTCTTTAATTCTTAAAATAAGGATGATGTATCCCTATTTTAAATATAAGATATGGTATCTTATATTTTTAATCCACACCTGAGGATATGTTTTATGTTGATTGATTTTAGAGAGAGAGGAAAGGGGAGGAGAGAGAGAGAGAAACATTGGTTGTCTCCTATACATACCTGAACCGCAAATTAACCCACAAACCTAGATATGTGCCCTGACTGGGAATAAAACCCACAGCCATTTGGTGTACAGGATGATGCTCCAACCAACTGACATACCTGGCCAGGGCAAGAATACTGTATTTTAGAAAATATCAAATGAAATAATGTATGTTGTAAATTGATACATATTAAGTAAGAATTTTTATTGTAAAGTGCTTCATGTAGTGCATTAAATATATCACACTATTCTACACATTCAAAACATGTTAACTCATTTACCCTTCATAGCTAAAACAAGATTCCTTAGTGGACAAAGCAGTCAAAACAGTCTGACCTGGGAAGCCACAAGTCAGAATTGGGAAAACTAAAAATTTTAGAGCATAAGTGCAGTCTTTGTACTCTAGGTGAGAAATCAATATAAATACAGATAATAAAAATATAACACTTATAACCAGTTTATAAGGTTTCTAGAGAGAATGAATTGGGTAAACCAATTAAAATATGAGGATTTACTGAAAATACAAAGCCTACATTTAGATAAAAGAATAGAGTATCACAATTAACTCCAAAAAACAAACAAAAAAACCCCCCACAAACCTAGAAATTCATACTGTACCACCAAAAGACACTAGGCCCAGGCCCAGGTGGTTGTATGATGGAAACTAGGTAATTTCAAAGCACCTAAACTCTTCCATGCTGTAGAAAGTACAATGTTTATAAGTGTTTTTATCTAGCAATTGTAAAATTGAAATCAAAAGGGAATTTAGGGAAGAAAGCTATAAGTTGTATAAATATATATATTGTGTGTGTGTGTGTGTGACTATGGAATATATATATTCTGAATATATACATTGTGTATATGTATAGTCTATGATTATATATACACAATATATGTATATTTTCATTTAGTGAATATTCAGTAGCTACTACCTGCCAGGCACTGCCACTGTTTCAGGCATGAGGAGACAATGGTGATCAGTACAAAGACAATGTTCTCATGGAGTTAAATTCCAGAGGCTGAGAGTGTTATACCTAAATTTAAGCACAAATTTTCACATTCATGCTTAAATTTCATGCTTAACTGAAGAATAATGAAGTAAACTCAGGAGTATTATATAGTCTAGACTGAAGAAATTCAAGATAACAAAGTTACTAGTTATTCCTAATTCACAATTTACTTCATTTCAAACTATAATTTCTGAATGGGCCTTTTTGCCCTTTATTTTCACGAGTTTGTTCTGAAATTCATCTATGAAGTATGAATTTGTAAGAATGGCAAGAAAATTCTTGAGTATGAGCTATTTGTACAAATTTTGCCTATGATTAAAATCGTATTAGTAAAGAAAGAATGGATTTGGGGATATTAGAATAATTCACTATGTATGTCACTAGTAGTACGGGAAATGTAAATAAAACCACAGTGAACTATTTCAAGATCATCACATTGGCAAAAGCATCACTTTGCCAATGACTGAAAAGATGTATGGCAATAGGAATGTTCATACAGCACTGTTTGGAAGTAGTCGTGTTTAGGATAATTGGGCAATACCTGGAAAGTTGAGGATGTCGATGCTCTGACACATCATCCACTTCTAGCAGGGGTGTCCAAACTGCAGCCCAGCATGGCTGTGAACGCATCCCAACACGAAATTGTAAATTTACTTAAAACATTATGAGATTTTCTTGTGATTACGTGTCACAATGTATTTAATGTGTGGCCCAGAAAACTCTTCTTCCAGTGTGGTGCAGAGACACCAAAAGGTTGAACATGCCTAGACAGTGTTCTCTTGTTTTCAGGGACACGTACTTGAAGATATACTTCAGAATCATTTGTGAGATTGAAAGTTGAAAGCAATCAAGATAACCACTAAGGTGAATGTAGTTAAAATGAATGAACTATTTATACTTCTATCAACATGAACAACTCTCAAAAATAGTGAAGTTGAATTAGAGAGTTTTGTATGACATGGCACCATTATTAATATAATGTTTGAAAACATGCAAATCAACACTTTTTTCTATTGCTAAATATCATTTAAAAATAGTATAGTAACATTCATTAAAATCATCATCAAAATCATAACACTGGTAACCTGGGGAGGACGAGTAATGATTAAGCAAAGAATGCCAATAATCATTTATTTCTTCAAAACGGAAACAAGTATGGTCAATTCTTATAATTTGATAAAGCTGGTCATGGGTTTATAAGTAGGTTCTTAATCTCTGTATCTTTTGTCTATTTAAACTATTTTACAATAAAAATACTTAAATGATGTTTGTTTTTCTCGGTTATTACTACGCAGGCATGCTACTTAAGTTGCCATCCATATTCACCGGTCTGTTTAGGATGTAGCTCACATATAATCAACTTCCAGGTGCAATCACTGCTAACAATTTGGTGACTGTCCTTCCAGTTTTCAGAATTTTTAGAATGATTACAATTTTACACTGAACATTGTATAGCCTACTTTTATAACATTTCTTTTCCCCATCATTTACATCCAACTTTCTTGAGGTGTATGATTGACAAAATTGGATATATAATTAAGGTGTATGTCATGATGTTTTGATTTATTTATACATTGCAAAATGATTTCCACAATAAGCAAACTAACAAGTCTATTATGTCACATAATTACCATTTTGTGTGTGTGTGTGGTGAGAACACTGGAAACATCCACTCTTTTAGCAAATTACAAGTATACAGTACATTATTATTACCTCTGGTTACCATGCTATACATTATGTGATCAGAAGTTACTCATCTTACATCTGAAAGTTTGTACCCTTTGATCAATCTTTCCCTTTTATCCACCTCCACCCTGTTGGTAACTACTATTCTCTATTCTCTGTTACTGAGTTCAACTTCTTTTTTTAAGGATCCACATGTAAGTGAGATTATGTGATATCTGTCTTTCTGTGTCTGGCTTATTTCTCTTAGCTTAATGTCCTTCAGGTTCATTCATGTCCTTGAAAATGGCAGGATTTCTGCCTTTTAAAGGCTGAATAATATTCCACACACAAAATTTTCTTAATCCACCTCTCCGTAGACACTAAAGTTGTTTCATTTCCTTTGGATGTATACTCAGAAATAGGATTGCTAGGTCATATGGCAATTCTGTTTTTAACTTTCTGAGGAGTCTTTATACTGTTTTTCATAATGGATGTAACAATTTACTTTTTTTACCAAGAGTGTACAAAGGTTTGCTGTTTTCACATCCTCTTCAATGCTTGTTATCTTTTGACATTTTTTTAGTAACCACTCTAACAGGTGTGAAGTAATAACACTTTGACTTCTTTGTGGTTTTGATTTGAATTTTCCTGATAATTAATGATGTTGAGCATCTATTTACATACCTGTTGGCCATTTGTATTCTTTCATAAAATGTCTATTCAGGTCCTTTTGCCCATTTTAAATTAGGATTTTGGGGGTATTGGGTTGTATTTCTTACACATTTTGGATATTAAACCCTCATCAGACATAGAACTTTCCAGTACTTTCTTCCACTTCAGAGGTTGCCTTTTCATTTTGTTGACTGATTCCTTTGCTGTGCAGCAGCTTTGTATTTCTATGTAGTTCTAATTGTTTATTTTTGCTTTTGATGTGTGTTTTGGTGTCAAAACCAAACAAATCATTATGAAGACCAATGTCAGGGAATATTTTCCCTGTGTATTCTTATAGGAGTTTTATGGTTTCAGATCTTTAAGTCTTTAATACATTTTGCATTATTTTTCATGTATACTGCGTCTAATTTTATTCTTTTGTGTGTCAACTCCATTTATTGAAAAGACTGTCCTTTCACCATTGGTGTCTTTGTCAAAAATTAGTTGACTATGTATGTGGAAATTTATCCATCATCATTCATTCTTAACATTTCCAGGGCACCATTTTTTATGCAACATGAATTATTAGTCCTCTGTTTTTTTAACCTAAATGTCTACAGTTGTCATGGACCAATTACACGCCTTTCAGAAGTCAGTTTTCTTAGATGTTAAAAGGAGATAATTCTGCCTTTGTCATAGAACTGTTACATGAATTTATCATAACCCATATTAAATGCCTAGCAGTCTTAATGGTAGCTATTAGTATTTTACAAAATGTATGGAGTAGGGGAAAGGAAACAAAAAGGGAAATGATGTAAGATCATTACAGTATAAATGGGGTGGAAACTGAAATTTACTTAAGGTATGTAGCATATAGGAGCAAAGATACACTATACCTCTGGGTTTAAAAATGTTTGCCTATATTAATTTAATTACTATGGTTATAATTAATATCCAGCAGAATTTTTATTTTTGAGTGCTTTTAGTAGTAGTTTTTAGTGCCTTTAGTAGTTAAGGAAATGCTGAATTTAAGTACTTTTGTCATAGGTCCCTAGGATCTGAAATATCACTGTACTGCTTAAATCTCATGCTCATAAATAGCTTTGAAGTAAGTTGTATTCTCCAAGCTGCCAGGTGTTAAATGGGAATGTACTGCATAGATTTTAGACTGACAAGTGGATACAAAAGAGAGACTTTCCAAGTGTAGACTTTCCAAGTGTAAACTTCCCAGTACCTAATGCAACTCTCCCTACGAGTTGCATTAGGAACACCTACAAGGAACTGAGTGAGAACTACGATGGTATGAAAAAGGAAATAGAAACTATAAACAATAACCAGGAAGAAATGAATAAAATTTCTGAAATAAAAAAACATGTCAGAAGCAATTACAAGCAAGCTTGATTAAGCAGAGGACTGAATTAGTGATCTGGAAGACAAGGTAGAAGGAAACACCCAGATAGAGTAGCTGTACGAAAAATTACTAAAAAAAATATGAAGATAGCTTCAGGGAAGCAGGACGACATGAAATGCAACAACATTCGAATCACAAGACCAGAAGGAGAAGAAAAGGAGCAATGGATGGAAAACCTGTTTGAAAAAAGTGACAGAAAATTTCCCTAATTGGGAGAAGGGAAAAGCCACACAAGTTCAAGGAGCACAGAGGGTCCCAATCAAGATGAACCCAAAGAGGCCTACTGCAAAACACATGATATATAAAATGCCAAGTTTTAAAGACAGAGAACCTTAAAGGCAGGAAGTAACATACAAGGGACTCTGATAAGGCTAGAAGCTGATTTCTCATCAGAAACACTACAAACCAGAAGGGAATGGCAACAAATATTTCAAGTAATGAAAAGCAAAAGCCTGCCACCAAGACTACTGTACCCAGCAAGGCTCTCAATTAAAATTGAAGGTGAAATAAGGAGTTTCCCAATGAGAAGAAGGCTGAAAGAGAGTACACCTCCATAAAACTATCACTTCAAGATATCCTAAATGGACTGATTTAAAAAGATGAAGAGAAAAAGTGAGAGAAAGGAACACAGGTACAAAGGTAATAACGTGGCAATGAATAAGTACCTGTCAATAATAACCTTAAATGTAAATGGACTGAATGCTTTAATCAAAAGACATAGGGCAGCTGAATGGATAACAAAACATGATACACACATATGCTGCCTACAAGAGACCCATCTCGATAAAAGACCTATACAGATTGAATGTGAAGGGTTGGAAAAAAATATTCCAAGCAAATTGATAAGAAAAAAGCTGTAGTAGCAATATTTGTCTAAGACAAAATAGACTTCAGAAAAAGTCCATAAGAAGAGACACAGAAGGACACTTCACAATACTCGAGGAAAGAATCCATCAAGAAGACATAAACATTGTAAACATATATGCACCCAACAAAGGAGCACCCAAATGTATATGGAAAATTTGGGGGAACTTCAGGAAATATATGGACAGCAATATACTTATAATAGGGAATATTAACACCCTACTGTCACCAATGGATATACCTGCCAAACAAAATATCAACAAATTGTGGCATTTAACAATACAAATGCACTTAACTGGTACATACATGAGAAACTTTCATCCCCAAGAAGCAAAATACACATTCCTTTCAAATGTACATGGAACATTTTCAAAGACAGACCACATGATAGGACATAAAACAAGCCTCAACAAATTAAAAAATATTGAAATCATATCAAGCATTTTCTCTGACCACAAGGGACTGAAACTAGAAACCAACCTCAAGGAAAAAACTCAAAAGCACTTAAATTCATGGGGATTGAATAGCATGTTATTAAACAATGAATGGGCCCTGGCTGGCGTAGCTTAGTGGATTGAGTGCAGGCTGTGAACCAAAGGGTCGTAGGTTCAATTCCCAGTCAGAGCACATTCCTGGGTTGCAGGCCAGGTCCCCTGTGGGGGCCATGCAAGAGGCAACCACACATTGATGTTTCTGTTTTTCCTTCCCTTCCCATCTCTAAAAATAAATAAATAAAATCTTTAAAAAAATACAATGTGTTAAGAATGAGATCACAGGAGAAATCAAAAAATTTCTGGAACAAAAGAAAATGAACTCACAACAGTTCAAAGCTTATGGGATACAGTGAAGGCAGTCCTGAGAGGGAAGTTCATAGTGATACAGGCCTACCTAAAAAAGGTAGAAACATTTCAAATAGACAACCTAACACCACATCTACACGAACTGGAAGAACAACAACAAAGACAGCCCAGAGCAAGTAGAAGGAAGGAAATAACCAAGAACAGATCAGAATTAATGGCATACAGTTGAAAAGAAAAAATCAAAGGATCAATAAATCCAGAAGGTGGTTCTTTGAAAAGATAAATTAATTAAGAAGACTTTAAGCAGACCCATCAAGAAAAACAAAAGAACCAAATAAAATCAAAAATGAAAGAGAAAGATTAAAACTGATGCCACAGAAATAAAAAGGATTGTAAGAAATATCTATGGACATCTATCTTTATGCCAAGAAATTTGAAAACCTGGGTGAAGTGGACAAATTTCTAGAAACATGTAATCTTCCAAAATTGAATGAAGAAGAAGCAGAAAGCCTGAAGGGACCAATAACAGCTCATGAAATTGAAGTAATAATAAAAAAAAAAAACTCCCAGTGCACAAAAGCCCTGGACTGGGTGGTTTCAGAGGACAATTACAAAACATTTAAGGAAGAGCTAAGCCCTATGCTTCTCAGACTGTTCCAAGTAATCCAAGAGGGTGGAAACTCCCAAACTCTTTACGAGGCCAGCATCATCCTAATCCCCAAACCAGACAAAGACAAAACAAACACACTATAGGCCAATATCACTGATGAACATAGATGCTAAAATTCTCAAGAAAGTACTGGCAAACTGCATTCAGCAATTCATCAAATAAGATGATACACCATGATCAAGTGGGATTCATCCCAGGGATGCAAGGACAGTACAATATTCACAAATCAATAAATAATATACTACATAAACAAAAGGAAAGAAACATTACATGATCATATCAATAGTTTCAGAAAAAGCATTTGAAGAGGTACAGCACCCACTTATGATAAAAACACTCAGCAAAGTGGGAGTAGAAGGAGCATACCTCCACATAATAAAGGCCAGCCATGAGAAGCCTACACAACAGGCAAAAACTAAAAGCTTTCCCAGTGGGATCAGGAACAAGACAAGGATGTTTGCTGTTACCACTTTTATTCAACATAGTATTGGAAGTTTTAGCCACAGCATTCAGACAGGAAAAGAAATGAAAGGCATCCAAATCAGAAAGGAGGAAACAAAACTGTCATTGTTTGCATATTACATGATAGTGTATTTATAAAACTCTATAGACTCCAACAAAAAACTACTTGACCTAAGGAGTGAATTTGGGAAACAGTGGTATACAAAGTCAATATTCAGAAATCTAAGATATTTTGTACACCAATAATGAAACATCAGAAACAGAAATTAGGAAAATATCCCATATGCTATAGCAACAAGAAAAATGAAGTACCTAGGAAAAAAATCTACCAAGAACGTAGACAGCCTGTACTCAGAAAACTGTACAACACTGAAAACAAATTAAGGCAGACACAAATAAATGGAAGCTTATACCATGTTCATGGATTGAAACAACATGATCACATTTACAACATAATGTCTATATAATGTCATCATCATATTAACAATTAATATAATGTCATCAATTTATAATGTCTATACTACCCAAAGCAATTTATAGATTCAACACAATCCCTGTTAAAATACCAATGATTTATTTCACAGATATAGAACACACATTTTAAAAATGTATATGGAACCATAAACAACCCTGAATACCTGCAGCAATTTTGAGAAAGAACAACAAAGTAGGAGACATCACAATACTTGATATCAATCCATAGTAAAAGGCCACTGTAATCAAAACAGTCTGGCCCTGGATGGTGTAGCTCAGTGGATTGAGGTTCAGTCTGGGAACCAAAGGGTCACAGGTTTGATTCCGAGTCAGGGCACATACTTGGGTGCAAGCCAGGTCCTCAGTGTGGAGTGCGTGAAAGGGAACCACACACTGATGTTTCTCCACTCTTCCTCCCTCCCTTCCCCTGTCTGTAAAAATTAATTTAAAAAAAAACTGTGGTACTGGCATAAGAACAGACACATAGATCAACACACAGATCAATTAAACAGAATTCAGAAACAACATGTCTGTGTGGTCAATTAAAATTTGACAGGGGGTAGAAGCATAAAATGGATTAAAAATATCCTCTTCACTTTGGGAGGTCTTACACTATACACAAAAATAAACTTCAGATGGATAAGAGACAAATGTAAGTCACAACACCATAAAAGTCCTAGAGGAGAACATAAACAGGGAAATCTCAGATATTTCACACAGCAGCATTTTCACTGATATGTCCCCTACAGCAAGGGACATGAAGAATAAACAAATGGGATCTCATCAAAATAAAAAGCTGCACATCTAAAGAAAACAGCATTAAAATGAAAGGAGAACCAACTGTATGGGAAAACATTTGCCAGTGATACCTCCGATAAGGGTTTGATCTCCAAAATATATAAACTCACACAAGTCCACTTTAAGAAGACAAACAACCCAATTAAAAAATGGGAAAAGACTTCAACAGCCACTTCTCCAAGGAGGACATACAGAGGGTCCAGAGACATATGAAAAGGTGCTCAATATCACTAGCCATCAGAGAGATGCAAATTAAAACCACAATGAGATACCACTTCACACCGGTGAGAATGGCCAACATAAAGCAGCAAACAAGTGCTGGCGAGCATGTAGGGTAAAAGAACTGTGGTACGCTGTTAGTGGGAATGCAGACTGGTGCAGCCACTGTGGAAGACAGCATGGAGTTTCCTCAAAAAACTAAAAATGAAACTGCCTTTTGATCTGCAATTCCAAAGGGATTGATGGAATCCTGAAACACCAATTCATAAGAATCTGTGCACCCCAATGTTCATAGTAGCACAATTTATAATAGCCAAATATTAGAAGCAACTTAAGTACCCCACAGTAAATGAGTGGATCAAAAAACTGTGGTACATTCACACAATGGAATACTATACAGCAAAAAGAAAGAAGGAGCTCCTACCCTTCACAATAGCACGGATGGACCTGGACAGCATTATGCTTCGTGAAATAAGCTAGACAGTGAAAGAGAACTACCATATGATCTCAGGTATAATTGAAACCTAATCAACAAAACAAACAAGCAAAATACAACCAAAGACATTGAAATAAAGAGGAAACGGACAGTAACCAGAGGTGAGGGGGAAGGGATAATGGGGAAAAAAAGGGGGAGGGTTGTCAAGGAACATGGATAAAGGACACATGGGTAAAGCCAAAGTGGGTGGGATCAAGGATGGGTTGTGGTGATGGGTGGGTCAGAAGGGGGGGGCAGAAATGGAGACGACTGCACTTTAATAATAATAATAACAATAACAACAATAATAATAGAACAAAGGAGCAAAATATAACCACAGACATTGAAATAAAGAACAACCTGACAGTGGCCAGAGGGGTGCGGGGAGGGAGATGAGGGAGGAAAGAAGGCGAAGGGTCCTCAGGGAACATGTGTGAAGAAGCCATGGCGAAACCCAAGGGGACAGGTTTGAGAGTACAAGGTGGGGATTGGTGGGGTGGGGTAGAGGGGTACTTGGGGAATGGAGACTCTACCTAAACAATAAAAAAAAAATTAGGAAAAGAAAAACAAATACAGAATTTTAAAAGAAAAAATAGAGAACTAGAGTAAGAAAAGAGAGCATAAGAGATAAGAGAAAGAGAAGAAAATGAAATAGAAAAGAATAAGATTAGAAATACATGGCATTAGCCTCAGCAGATTGTTGTGCTCTGCAATCACCCTTTGGATATTGCTGTTTGTGAAGCCTGTTGGATTTTGCTCTGGTGTTGTCCAAAGCTGGCCACCTGTGTCAGTCCTAGGCCTCTTGAGAGTTTCTTTGCTGTAAACCAATGTCAGATGCTGTCCCCACCCAGCCCTTCGCAAACTGGTGAGAGAAAAGCCTCTAGTTCAGCAGTGGGTGAGGCCTCTAGATCCCAGAATTTTGGTCTGCCTTGAGTCTCCCCCTTTGAATGTTTCTGCTCCGAGTTGCTTTTCCTTCCCTCACAGAACTGCACTCATTGCGGGTACCCATGACCTGGCAGGAGTGGTTCAAAAAGCCTCTGGTGTGGTGCTGGCACCCTGTAAGGGGTAGGGTTCTTCCTCTTTTTGGCTCTGCTTCTTTGTAATGCAGTCACAGAGCCCAGCACACACTCCTCTGAATCCTGAACAGAAGCCTGCCTGGAAGACACAATTACAAAAACCCAGCTCTGTGTGGCTTGCCAGCATCGGCCACTGGTATGAACGTTTTTGTAAAACTTTTGTGTGGACGTGTTTTTGTTTCCTTGGGTATGTGAGTGGAATTGCTCTATCATAGGTCATGGTATGCCTAACTTTTTGAGTAACTGCCAAGATGTTTTCCAAAGTGACTGTGTCATTTGCAACACCAATGTATAAGGGTTTCCATTTCCCTACATCCTCTCCAGTACTTGTTATTATATATCATTTAGATCATAAACATCCCAGTGGGTACTACTTGTGGTTTTGATTTCCATTTCTTTGATGACATGATGTTATAAAAGAGGCACCAGAGAGCTCCCTTGTCTTTTTTACTATGTGGGGACACAGTGAAAAGATTGCACCTGTGAATCTGAAAGCAGGCCCTCATAACACCAAATCTGCTAGTACCTTGATGGACTTTTTATTCTCCAGAGGAGAGAAATAAATTTGTGTTTATAAGCCACCAGCAATGATGTTCTGTTATAGCAGCTCAACAAAATTAAGACAAGTCCTTTATCAGAAACTTGAAAACAGTTTCTCCCATTTTGTAGGTTTTCTACTTTCTTAGCGGTCTGCTTGCAAACAGTTTTATTTTTGAAGTTCATTTATTTTATGTTGTTTTTGCTTTTGCTATGTTAAGAAACCGTTAATCTAAGGTTACAAAGATTTATGTTTTGTTCTAAGAGATTTATAGTTTTAGCTCTAACATATTTCTGCAACAACTGATATAACCATATAATTTTGCTCTTCCTTCTAATAATGTAGCATAATACTTCTATTTAACCTCCACAAGGCAGGTAAATTCCACTTGTTATGGTATATAATCTTTTTAATAGGCTGCTGAACTTATTAGCATATTATTATTGATAATACTGTATTCAAGAAATGTGAATTTGTATTCATAATGGGTATTGGCCTATAGATTTTTTTCTTGTAGTGTCTTTATTTTGCTTTGATATTAGGTTAATGCTGACCTCATTAAATGAGATTGGAAGTATTCTTTCCAATTCGTTTTCAGAAAGAGTTTGAGGAATAATGGTGTTAATTTTTTTTAATGTTTGGTACAATTCACCAGGGAAACCATCTGGTTCTGGACTTTTCTTCATTTGGATCTTATTAATTACTGATTTAATATTTGTTGTTACTAGTCTATTCATAGTTTCTGTTTCTTCTTGAGTTGGTTTTTGTAGTTTGTGTATTTATAGAAGTTTGTCCATTTATCAAAGTTATCAATTCAATTGGCCTTAATTGTTTGTAGCATTCTCTAATATTTTTTGCTTCTGTAAAATTGATAGTAAAGTTGCTAATTTCACTTCTGATTTCAGTAAGTTGAGTTCTCTCTCTGTCTCTCTTATTTATTTTTAAAAATATTCACCCAAGGATATGCTTTTATTGATTTTAGAGAGAGTAGAAGGGACAGAGAGAAAAATAACCCATAAATGTGGGAGAGAAATATTGATTGCCTCCTGTATGTGCCCTAAAGGAGGATTGAACCCACAACCTAGGTATATGCCTTGAATAAGGACCAAATCCACAACCTTTTGGTGCACAGGACAATGCTCCAACCACCTGAGCCACCTGGTCAGAACTCTCTGTCTCTTTCTTGTAAGTTGTCACTCTACCTAAAGGTTTATTAATTTTGCCAATATTTTCAAAGAACCAGTTTCTGCATTTGTTGTTTTTAGTTTTTTTATTCTCTATTTTGTTTAAATGTGCTCTTAATTATTTCCATCAGCTGACAGCTTTGGGTTTTTGTTCTTTTTCTAGTTTCATATGATATAAGGTTAAAGTATTGATTTAAGGTCTTCTGTTTTTTCAAAGGCCGTTTTATTGATTCAAAAAAACTATATAGACAGGTTTTTTGGCAAAAGAGAAGCCAAATACTATAAAATGAACCAGAGGTGAAAGTGGGAATAAGGGAAGGGGCCAGGAATCCACTCAGAAAAGTTGATAATTATTGACCTGAAACTGGCAGGAGGAGAAGGAAGATGCATGTAAGAGCAAGAATTCCAAAACATTTGAAATGGTGAGATGAGAGAATTTCC
>PVKM010031969.1:0-16615 GCA_004027735.1 Carollia perspicillata | reverse complement strand
ATCAACTGCTGTAATCTAACTTACCACATTTAATTTTTTTTCTATAAAAGATTTCACTTATTCTGAAAAAGTGAATATCATTAAAAGTAAAAATTAGTCTTCAGCAACAAGCCAACAATATTTAATATATGCTAAACATGCAATATATAGTCCACAAAATACTACAAATCTATAAAACCTGATCTCAAAATTCATGTTTTAATTAATATGTTCTAAATTAATTTAGAATTTATTAAAACATAACAATCCTAAAAAAATTAGTTTTCCAAAATACTTTTCATTACAAGATTTATTCAAAATGTTCAGTTTTGCACAAAACAGTTCTAAATGAGTAAGGCTATGTGTAAGCTTCAATTGTGACATAGAAAGTTGCTAATTCCTCCAAATGTGAAGCAGAATCCACTGAATCGATGACTTTATCAGCATTACCTAATGCAACATTACCTGATGGGCACTACAAATAGAGTCCTCAAAGAAACACAAAATGAAATGCTCCAAAAACAGCAATTAGATGTGCAGCCTCCCAGTCCATTCCCTTTCCCTATGTGTTCAGAGCTGCAAGTAATACTTCCAATGCCTGAGTTTGGGTGTGCCATTGCAACATTAAAGAACATAAATGAAAAAAACTACATAAAGGAAGTAAGGGGATCATTTTATGAATTCAGACAAAAACAAACTAACAAAATAAGCCAATAATAAACATTAAAAAATTGGGAACAAAGTTCTTTTAAACCTAAATTATCCAGGTAATTGCCTTGATTCTTTGTTGCCAATACTATATATTGAGAAGGTGTACATACTAACGGAGAAACAATTATTGCTGCTATTCAAGATACAAAAGATCAGTGTATACACATGAGGCAATTTCAGATAATTACTCCATTATATACCCATTTAAGAAAGATTAAATGTATTAGCCCATTAGATAGGTAATCTCTGTGACTGCTGAAAAAAATGGTTGAAAAAAGTTTCAAAAGGCAACAAAGTAGATGCTAGACAAAGAAGTACATGCTGGATATATTTAATGAGATATAGAAATCATTTGCAGAAAAGGAATAAAAAAGGAGAAAAAAGGTAGGAAGAAAAAAGGGATGGAGGGAAACAGGATAGAAAGGGAGAGTGGAAGCAAGGGTTTAAGACCTCTTTATTTGAATTGTAGGTCAATAACTAATACTAGGATGATTGATAGATATTTAATGAAATGACTACAAATGAAAATACTACTTAAAGAGAATTTTTTTGGTAAACCACTGATATATATGGGTGGGCAAGGTAGGTTCATGGTAGTGAATACACAAATCAGAGTGTATTCTTGTATTATTATTTATTTTGTATTTATTTGTATTATAACTGTAAACTTTCTTTTGCCACTGCTGTATATGAAAGATTCCATGCACATCCTTTTTCTGTGTTATTTCTATGAGGCACTTTACTAAGAGGTCAGGGAAAGTAGCTTAGTAAGTTATCTAATGAATATTAAGCTGTACTTTTCAGATTCCTACATATGTATGAGTTGATGGTAAGATGTAACTTAAAGAACATAAGAAGCCACTTTAAAATTTTACTTTTTAATCTTACAGCCTAGGAATGGTACACACAAAGAAAGATCTGTAGGCAAAAATTTAATTATTTTTTTATTAAATAAATTTATCATTTTACCTATTATAGAAAAAAAGTAACACAAAACAACTGCATGAATTTGAAAAGCAGAGACAAATAAAAAGCAGCAAATGAGGACAAACTATGATTCTACCACACACGAAATCATTTAATTAACTTTTCAGTTGTCTCCTTTCTTTTTCTCTTTCTCCTCCTCCCCATACGTATAACTAGAATCACACATAAAATTCAAATTTTATTTTTGCAAAAAGGAAGTATCATTTGGTTAAAAGCCTTGCTATTTATTATGTACATGCCTCTTGTTTATTGTGTTGCCATTGGATGTGTACAGGTTTATAGAGTTCCTCCTAAAAATAATAACTTCACAGAGACCTAAAGCAAGTTCTTATAGCAATCCAGTGAGACAGAAGTAATAGAGAGCATTAGCTGGAGGTTGTGTTCTAATTCTCTGAGAGCTGCCCCTTGAGTGTCCTCAGTGACTGCACCTCCTCAACATGTCATGGAACCCAGGAGGCAGAGCAATTGGCCTGGGAAGAACCCTTCTGCTCCAGTGGGAAAAGCAAACCTCAGACGTATGTTGAAGAATTAGGGTCAATAATTAAAGGACACAAGGAAATTTTTATAGTTATGGCTTCCATGATTACTTAAAAATGTAAGCACATGAGTAAGAAAATCATAGTAGAAGCACTTGCTTACAAATACAGTGTACTTTTACCACTCACTATATAACTAAATATGTATTTTCTGCCTTGTCATATTTTCTTGTTCTGTTTTTTTTTGTTTGTTTGTTGTTGGTGGTGGTGGTGTTGGTAATATTCTTTTTCGGTTGTCCTCTTTAAATGTCAGGAAATTCTTCAGAATTATTCCTAACTTCTGAACAGATGTTTAGGTTTTGAATTTCAAACTGAGATGAGAGATTTTATCCTGAGTAAGGCAAGGTTCTCGACAATCTGTAATCCCATTAGAAAGAGGGAAGCTGCTATAGCAGCACAAAAAATGTTCAAAACTTCCCTTTCTCAGAAATATTTCTTCTTATGGATGTACTTCCAAAGCCTTTGGAAAGCTCTTCATGGTACAGAAGGTTTCTTCAATTATTTAATGTCAGGTGTGTTTATTTTGTGAAACATATTAAAATTAAACTTTTTATTTGTATACATCTGATATGTAATTTATGCTTGAATAAAAGATCTCATTTAAATAACAAAATTTGGTACCAAAATCACTGTTTGATGTCACTTTGAATGTGAACTAAAAGGCTGGCAGAAAGTTTGGCATTGCCACTTCTTTACTGGAAGTCCAAGATCAAGGTGTCAGCTAGTTGATTCCTCTTGAGACCTATTACCATGGCTTGAAGTCAGTCACCTTTTTGCTATGTCCTCACATGTCCTTTCCTCTGTGCCTGCACATTCCTGGTGTCACTCTCTCTTCTTCTAAGGACACCAGTCCAATTGGATTAGGCCCGCTCAAGACTTAATCTAATTGTCTCTTTAAGTGACCTATCTCCAAACATAATTACATTGGGGGTTAGGTCTTCAACATAATGAATTTGGAAGCCACAATTTAGCTCATTATACTATTACAGTGAATTACTTTTAATTTTCTAGAATTTATTTTTTATAAATTATCTTTATTTACCCCATTTTGTCTGTCTCTTTTTCACTCACCATGATTATTTGGAAATTTGTTCATGTAGTACAGTATATCAAAAAATCTCTTTTTTTAATTGATGAGTAGTATTCCATTGTATGGATACCACAGTTATCTATTCACCTGATACTGGATTTTTTATTATTTCTAATTTCAACACAAAAAAAGTTACTACAAATATTAATGTACACTTATTTTAAAATAAAAATATCTTTATGAAAATAGGGAGGAGTAAAAATGACTGTATCACATGCTAGGTATATTTTAACATTTCAAGAAGTTGCCAACATATTTCCCATGGCGATTCTATCATTTTACATTCCCACTAGAAAAATGTGAAAATTTCAGGTATAAAATCTTGCCAACACTTGATATGGTCAGTATACTTACACTGAACCATTCTGATGAATGCATCATGGTATCTCATCATGATATTAATTTGCATTGCATTAATGAGTATTGTATTGTGCAGTGACTAGTGTAAACAGCGTAGTCAACATATCTTTTGTCAGTTATCTATTCAAAACTGTTGTCTTTTTAAAATTGTTTGACAGATTTTTTTATAAATTCCAGATTTGCCAGATTCTTTATTCTTTATCAGATAAAGAATTCTGAATAATTTTTTCAGTCTGTGTTCTGTCTTTTCATTATCATTATAGTGTCTTTTTAAATTTTTTTATTCTTTATGCAATTACAGTTACTTTATCTTTTTTCTTACCCTCACCTGGCCCTATCTCTTCCCCTCCATCAATCCCCATATAATTATCTGTGTCCATGGGCCATGCATAAGTGTTTTTTGGTTAATCTCCTCACCATCTCTTGTCCAGTTCCCCACCTCCTGTCTGGCAACTATCAGTCTATTCTACATATCTATGCTTCTATTTCTATTTTGTTGGTTCATTTGTTATGTTCATTAGATTCCACATATAAGTGAGATCATGTGGTATTTGTCTTTCACTGACTGTCTTATTTCATTTATTAAAATATTCTCCAGGTTCATCCATGCCATTGCAAAAGGTAAGAGTTTTATTTCCCCCCACTACTGTGTATTATTACATTGTGTAAACATACCACCACTTTTTTATCCATTCATTTGCTGACTGGCACTTAGCCTCTTTCCAGATCTTGGCTATTGTAAATAGAGCTATTTATATAACAATGTTATATACATTACTAATGTAATGTATAACATTGCATTAATGTTATACATTATAATATATAGTGTAATATATTCTATTATAAATAGTTGAAAATTACAACAAAATTTCCTTAGCCCTGTGTTAAAATTCTTGTTCATATGGACTGACATAAAATATGAAAGTAAAGCATTTTGGGAGGAAAAGTTAATTACACATTTCTTCCTACACCTTTTCTGTCAGATATCTTCCTATTATCATGTATATTATTAGAGCTTTTTGGCATTTCATAAGTAATTTATTATCTTAGTTCTTCTGGTAGGATGGTTTCTTGGCTGTGTATTTAACTCATAAACTCTTTACACTTCCATTTTTATTTCTTCCAGGATAGCTCATACCAAAACCATTTATCTATTATGAAGAACTATAATGGAATAAAATAGAAAATAAGTACTTCTTCAAGGCATTTTAAGGCACCTTCTGTGACAGTCAGAAGTTGAGGCACCATGATAGTGGAAGAAAGTTAAGCCAAAATATCGCACATACAAGTATTCCCTTTGGGTAATGTAATAACTCTGAAGTACAATGGAGCACCGACATACTTCATTTCTGACACCAGATGTGTGTATGTTTGTTTGTTTGTTTTTTTAATTACACTGACAGTTCTCTGACACCAGCTGGGTGGCCTACAATTTAATTCAATTCTGACATTAAGCATGTAGTGCAGACTCCAGTGAAGGCACAGTTCTACATGAATGCTTCCTGACTTCATATACCATTTTCAAGTAATAAGTTCCAAGGTTAACCTCAGATTCTGTCTGACCTGGTAACTGTAATTTTCTAGTTACTCACAGTACCCAGAAAAACAGTTTACTTACCATTGCCAATTTATTATAAAGTATATGATGAAGGATACAGATGAATATATACATATGTTTAGGTCTGGAAACATTCCAAACACAGGAGCTCCGTCACCATGAAGTTGGGGTACATTACCCTCCTGGACTGTAAACGTATTCACAGACCCAGGACGCTCTCTGAACCCAGTACATTAGGGATTTTTATGGAGGCTTTCTAATGTAGGCATGATCTATTGTTAACTTATTTCCCAGCCCTCATCCATGTTTGGAGAATGGGCCATAGGGCTGAAAGATGCTTTTAATCATGGCTTGATCTTTTTAGTGGCCAGCTTCAACCAATGGTCACCTCATTAGAACAAAAGACTTTCCTATCGCCCAGAAAATTCCAAAGAATTCATGAGCTCTGCACCAAACACTGGATCACTCATGAAAGTACAAGGGTTAAAGAGCTCTGTATCAGGAACACGGTCAAAGGTCAAATATCAGGAACCAAGAATAGAGATTAATATATATTTCTTATTTCATAGTCAAGAAGCCTGAAGCTGGGCTTGGAGACAGATAAAACTTGAAGGGTCAAGATTCTAGAAAATTAGGAGGTACAGATAATTAAGCCTGGTTCTGTGTACCAATTCACTTTATAAATATTTGGAATTCCCAAACTGCTCATGATGAAAGACTCAGAAGACCAGAAGAGGATGACAGACAATCTGAAAGGCATTTTTGCTATTCTTATCGTGTGAGAGAAAAAAAATGGGCACATGAAGATAGGACTCTAACAAAATTTACAGGGACTCAATTGGAACCCTTTAAGATTTATAACCTAAGATTAGTCTCAAATCAGAGGTATTCGAGCCTTACAAAATCTGACATCTTGACTCAAGTAATCTTAGTATCTGATTGAATTGAGGGGAATCTCTTTTTAATTGTAGCTGCCTGACAGCACAGGGTGAGAAAGAACAAAAAATCATTCAGAGCCTCTGTGATTTTCTATACAAATGTTTGGTATGCACTAAAAAAAATTATTAGGTATATTAAGCAAAAGAATCAGGAAAAAATAAAATAAGAAAAGTAGATCCATGAGAAGATCCACATGTTGGAAATATACATGGACTTTAACATTTTTAAATGGCAAGGTAGTATATTTCAATTATTTTTAGCATAGCCACATGATTCCATGAAAGCCAGCACAACATATACCAGAAATCCCCCCAAATAACCTTACATTTGGTATGTGGAATAAAAAGGGAAAGGCATAAATGGAAACAGTGGATTATCCCTCAATTTGTTGTCCTTTTTCCAAGATAATCTTACCATCAGCTTGCTTTCTCCTTACAATGAATATGACTAAACATGGATGTGATGTAATACAAATGAGACACCCGGAAATAAAACTTGTATTCATAGGGTCTACATTTTAAGTGGCTTGGCTCATTTAATCCAGGGTCAAATTGGCACTCAGAAAATTAGCTTGACTATTGGGCAACACAGCAAATATTGCTCATATGAAAAATCAGCCCTCATGACTCTCACCTCACACCTGGCTTCTTTGATTCAGAATGTGTATAATTTCTATAAATTCCCATGCTTTTTTACATCTGATAAATCTTACTTATTTTGAAAACCTTTCAGGAATTATAATTACTGTTATCTTTGGTGGTCTCTCTTATTAGGGAGGTAAGTAAAATAAGTCACACCATACATGTTTGTTTAATCTATCCTTTTCTCCATTGAGAATGAAATTCAGGAGGTCAGGCATTTCTGCCAGTTTGGTTACTGTTTTATTCCCAATATCTATCTAGAACACACTATGTCAGGCATGGAGTATTTGCTACCTATATATTTGTAAACTAACACACCAGCTAATGACTCTTTTCTTTGATCTATATTTCATGCTGAACAACACAAGTTAGTCTTTGTTATGTGATACAATTTTTTAAAAACCCCTAAAAGGACTCAATACATGAAGACTTACATATCAATATAACTTTTTTCAATATCAATAGTAGACAAATATAAATATACTGGCAAAAATGTCTTAATACCCATGCAAACATTTAGCCCATCTTAAGTCTACTTTCATGATTAAATAATCCTATACAAAACAGTACTGAACAAATAAAATAGAGAGACTCAGGGAGCAGGCCAACACTCTGGGGAGCCAGCGTTGGGGGACAGAGGACTCAAGCAAAACAGAAAGGGAGCCCATGGACACAGACATCGTGTGGTGATTGAGGGGAATGTTTTGAATGTTGTGAGGAGGCTTGTGATTCTGGAATTGTAAAATTAACAAAATACATTTCTGTTTTTCTTATTCAATAAGACCCAAAATCCTTTTGCATGGGATGATTTCATATTTGTCACAAACACAAGAGTTATCACAATATTTTCACTGTTATAATTTTATGTGATCTACAAAGCATTTAAAGCTACAATTAGATATGATTATCTACATTTTAAAAATTCAAAAATTAAATAGAGAAATCTTAGTGTTATTCAAATGTAATGTATTTTTTTGACAATGAGACACACATTCCCCCCCCCCCCAAATTTGGGAGGAATAATGGTTGTTAATGCTGCTGTTGAATTCTGTTTACATTTACATTGGTGAAGTATTATGTTATTTGTGTTATTAAATATTTTACCACATTTTTTGCTTCAAAAATTTTTATCCCTATTTTCTTCCTCTAAAACCTAGGTGCATCTTATGGTCTGAAAAATACAGGTAATGGTAAAGTTCAGATCTAGGAATAGTGTAGCTTTCTCATAATTATATTTAAAATATATAATATGCTATTTCATAGTTTGACTTTTTCAACAAAAGAAATAATAGCTGCCTAGTGCTTTGGGAAATTCTCTATGTGTTGAAATCTATTTTAGTACTCAAATAACCATTTCATGGCTATTAATATTTTTTAATTTTTATGGCAAGTTAAAATGACTTCCTAAATTTGCTTGTGACCAAATGGTAAAATTTCCACATGAGTTAAATTATATCATTTCATAATAATATTCTGAAACTTCAGGAGAAGTAGATTAATATTACTAAAATTTAAATTTAGACAGTTTCTGATCTTTAGTTGCCCTGCAATGTTCTTTTGAAGTGAAGTATGAAAAAAAAAAGTACAGTAAGTATCATATATTCCCATAAGAAAACTTATAATTGGAGATGCAATTTCTGACTTAGGCATGATAGTTTTATAGAATAAATTATAACACCTAAAATTATTATAATAATACAAACAGTAAAATTATATTCTGAATATACAGTTTCTGATATTCATTATATGTCCAATAAGATGTTGAACATGATGGAAAATATCCCCAATTTATACTCAGGAATTAGTTCAGTATATTAAATAGAAACTCCATGTTTAACTATAAATTTTACCTAAACTGAACTGTACCAGTAACAAATATTAACATAAAATTAACTTTATGCAGTTACAGTTTTATTTTTAAATATCTATTAGAGTATTATATATATAAAATAATGTAGTCATTTTTGTGTAATTCTTTTGTGAGTTTTAATAAATATTTATAACCTTGTTAGCAGTACCTTAGTCAACATATACAGTACTTTAATCAGTCTAAATATTTTTTTTATTCCTTTATCATCCCCAACTCCAGGTAAACACTGATCTACATATTGTCACTGTAGAGTTATTTTTTTCATTCTAAAATTTCATATAAATGGAATTACACAGATGTATTTGTGTCTGGCATCTTTTGCTTACTAAGATGACATCTATGATATTTTTTGCCCTTCTAGGTTTTTTGTTTATTGGCTATTTATTTATTTATATTACTAAGTATTACCACAGTTCTTTTATACATTTATGTTGATGACTATGTAGTTTTATTGGGGGCTATTATGAATAAGCCTGCTGTGCATGTGGTGTGCTAGATTCTGTGGGTACATAGGTTTTCATTTCTCTTGAAGTATACCTTGAAGTGGAATTACTGGATCTTATGGTAAGTGTATGTTAATCCTCATAAGAAATTGCCAAACTATATGAGGATTTCAGTCTCTCCACATTGTCACTGACATTTGGTACTATGGTATGAAAATTTTAGGCATGGTGGGGAGTGCGTTGCTGTACTTCAATGTGTTCCTAATTTTTATTTCACTGTAGATGAATGATGTGCAAAAGCTATTTAAGTGCCTGTTGGCAATTTGTATATCATCTTTTGTAAACTGATTGTTCAAACCTTTCACCAACTTCAAAATTTTGCTTTTCTTATTATGAAAGTATGAATGTTTTTATATATTCTGGATATCAGTCCAATGTTACATATATAAGTAGATATGTACATGTTTTAGCATTTGTCTATGTGTATCTATGTATTTGCTGTTCTCTTTTAGTGTGTGATTTACTTGGAGTCCAATTTATTACTTTTCTAGATTGTTAATTTTTTTTAAATGTTATAGATATAGCTATTGGTGTTTTATCTAACAAGTGGTTGCAATCTTAAGGTCATAAAGGGTTGTTTCTATGTTTTCTTCAAATTTGTTTTATAGTTTTAACCTTTGTGATTTTTGTCTAATATCTATTTTAAGTTAACTTGTATATAGTTTTAATTTTGCTTGCCTATGTTTTCTAGATTGTTTTCTTTATATATTACATCTTCATTTTAAAATGGGTGTTTAAGTCTGAAGTAATTATCCTACCTACTTTTTCGAAAAATAAATATCTATAGCAGAGAGACAAATTCACTGTTTTTCCATTGATCACAGAGTTGGATATTTATAATTTTCTATATGATAAATGCCATCACACATGAAAATACTAGCAATGAACACCAAGTGATGAACACATTTTTTTCCAAAATAAAAATCATTATGTCATTAATGATCTGATCTATGTTCCCACATTCCATCTTTTCAATATGTCGCAAGTGATATGACTGAAGTCAGGCCAAAAGAGCGTGGCAACTAACTAAAAATTTGCATTTAATCATGTATAATCACCTAAAAATTACAATTCTTCAGTTTTGTTTTCAACTGAGAAGCAGTGCTTAGACTATGCCCCTTAGGGTACATTGAACTCTTATCAGAAAGCCATGAATGTGATTGAAAGACAGCAGGAAATTTTTAGTTAAATTTAAACTTACTATTGCAGAATGTTGACTATATAGGTGGTGTTAACAACAGGTGCCCATGGGCATTGACTAAGCAATTAAAAAAAAAAAGGCAGTGAAATGTTTGACACCGTGACTCTTACTGAGAAAGGATGTTCTGTCGCTGAACTTCCACATAGAGAGAAAAATCCTTCAGTTTAAGAAAGACGTATTTTTGAAATCACAAACTATAGACTGCTTTCAAATCTTTATTCTATGTTATAATCTGAGAATATAACTTAGTTATAATCCTCTGAAATATGGATCATATTAGAAGTCCTTTATGATCAATACTAAAAATATTATTGTTTACTTATAAACCACACTAGCAAAATATTTCCCTTGCTAACCACATCAATATCTTCTGAATATTTGACCTAGTTGTATCTATAATTAACTTGTCAAAAAATTCTAACCACAAGTATTACAAACATTGTATAATGTTCTAAAAAATAACTATTGTAATAAGTATGTTGAGGAAAAAAAGAGGAATTCTCATTATCTACTCAAGTTTTATATGCAGAAGAAAGAGCAGAGATCTGTCAATTATTTTTTTCTTTTTTTACTGGCATAATAACTATTTTAATAACCTATAATATATCCATAGCAGTAATACTGCTCTAAGTTATCATTGATAATACAGCTATTTCAAAATTTAATTTCAATACTTTCTTGTACTTATGATAAAGCATTGAAATTCAGACTACCAAGAATCCTGACTCCTGTCACATTAAATACAGATTCAATTTCAGAAAGTACATTGTTATTAGTTTTTTGATATTCATCATAGTATAATGAAATAATCTAAGTTATTTTTTGTTGAATATACTAACCATATTAATCACTTATAAACTATCCTTCTAATTTATTTATAATTTTAAGATAGAGCAAAGTGTTTTATTTCCTGAATCTAAAGGTCTAACGTTATTACTTGTAAGTTTAGGCCCTGGAAGATTAAATTTCTCTCTTGTATATTTTGCAAGTAAGCAAACACAAATATGGATAATTTATATTTTGTTGTAATCATTTTAATCTGCTCATATACATACTTTAGCCTATTTCTTCCTTTTATATTTTATTGTTCTGATTTGCATATGAAATAAGATTTAACGCAAATATTTCAACTTGGAAAAATGAAATACTCCCCAGTGTAGATGATGGAAAAACCATTAATATAACCATTATTCATCAGAGTTAGACATAAGATTTATAAATTTAATATAACCTTAAAACCTAATAACACTTTTCATCTATTAAATACTAATACAAGCCTATACATTTGCTAATTGCTTTATATATACTGTTCCATTTAATATTTATCTATTAATATTAGACCTGCAAAATTTCCTCGACATAGGTATTTTTCCCTTTATATAGGTAAGTTACAAGTCTTTTCAGTTAGATCAATTGTCCTGAGTTACACATATACTTAGTTTATCATTCAGTTCTCTATTAAAAAAACTTTTGTTGTGCATCATATTACATTACATTATACTAATTCCACACCTATAGAGAATTACAGTTGTGCATAACTTTCTTTAATTTTTTAAATATAAAATGTGAGTATTAATATTATTTCCTTCAAGTAAATAAGGATAAAAATGACCCTTCCTTATTATTTTTGTGTTGAAATCGGGAATTTTTAACAGAAATACAAAAAGTAAAATTTTGCCCAAAGAAAGTTGTTAAACTGCATGACAAAATTAAATAATAAGAGTAGGTGCTTGGTACAAAAATGTAAAGTGTATAATCTCTAACAACTGTGAAACTCTGTTCCCAGTATTTAAGACAAAGAATCAGGTTTTACTCGAAAGGAAGGGTTTTATGGTGTGGATTTTACAGACCCTTTACTACTGTTTGAATATTCACCCAGATTAATTTTTTCAGGGGAACCTGGACAACACACACACACACACACACACACACACACACACACATACACACTGCTTATCCCATCATGAATTAGAAGAGAAAGAAATATATGTGTATCAATAATTTGACAAGATAACATTAGATTTCAAGTTGTAGTACTATACCGTTAATATCAGGTTTATTATACGTATTTCAAAATGAACTCATAAGAAAGTCAGCTAATCCCTAAATACAGAGCAGCATTGCTGGGAGGTACAAATGCTGAAAAACTTATGTATGACATGTCAGTCTTTTTTTTTTTTTTTTTGAGATGTGAATCAAAATTTTACATTTATCAAAAATACACACATTTTCTTTGATTCCCCTTCATCCCAAATGCCCTTCCTAGAGAATAATTTTCAATCTTTTGACTCTTTCTTCTAGTGTATTGTCTCCATATTTTTGAAACAGCACACTCCTTTTGCTATTTATTGACATTTTAATTATATTTGCTTCCTATCCTTTAAAGATTAGGAATATATTCTCATAGACATTCTACACACTCACACATAGGCACACATATACTTATTACATCTCCCAATATATTTTTAAATAATTTCTTTGTTGTCTTAAGGTAAACTATTAACAGGTATCAGACACTTATCATGTGAGCAATATCACTGTTTACAGCAGTCGGCAAACCTGGAAAAAACACTGGTGGGAAACACCAGTGACAGTTTAGCACAGGGGCCAGTAGCCTCTAATAATAGTGATAAAAACAGTGAAAGGTCACATTTATTTCTATCGATTGAAAGCAAAGACACAAAGACAATCAAAGAATTAAGAGAACAAAAAAATACATAGCATAATAAAAATTCTCAGGAAAGTTAAAGTTGCAAAACATAATTTATGAAAATAAGTGGTAACAGGAAATATGCATTTTGTTTTTTTCTGTAAACATTGAAAGCGTTGTCTACTTCCATGTATAGCTACACAGTTTTCACCTTTTATATTGCCTTAAATTGAATTTATGATCATTTTTATAATGTATATCATGGAGTATTGCTTAAGCAAGTAGATTTCTATATCTTATCACAAGATCCTTCTAGAAAATAGTTCAAATTATGTGACAATTAAATTCCTAGAGAATAATGTAATTTTAAAAATTAGTGGGATATAAAACCATTAGTGTAAACACATTACATGTTCAAATGGGAATTTTTGTTTTGTCTTATCCAAAAGTAAACCAAATAAACTTCCTATCAACATACTCTGGATCTCAAATGGAATTGAAGTTAAGATTAATTTTCTTCATAATGATTGAGTCTTAAAGACGTGCATAACTTTTAACAAGACTATATTTATTCTGTTTTCTCAAAGCTTAACTCCCCCTTCTTTCCTTGTTCTCTCTGTATTTTGCTAGAATTAGAAAAGTTTATTCCTAGCCAAATCAGAGACAGCATCTTCCCTACTTGTGTCCCTGCCTAGATTAATGCAGGTACCTATATTATAAATTTGAATAAGTCTGATTTTTCTGAAACTTTTCCACATATAGGCTGTGTGCTCCCTGGGTGCTCCTGCCCTAGAGTGCCCTGTGTGGCATGCTGCACCCCCTTTTCTAGGACATGTGAGTAAAATAAATTTCTTGCAGTTTATATGCCTCTCCAGACTGTTATTCTGTGTCTGCACCTTACTGATCAGAAAAACAACCCATTCTTAAATAACATAATCATTCCTTGCTTCACATCGGTGTGGAGGATGGGATGACCTAGATCAGAGATGGAAAATCTCACTGAGGTGCACTTGGACTGACTGACCATGGATTTCTCACTGGCTATCCCAGTTAGGCTCTGTCCTAATCATGGCACCTCCGTCCAGGCAGTGCTCCTCTGTGCTGCTTTGTGATGCTCCTTCAGGGTGCTGTCAAGACTCCCCATCCTAAAGAGCAGATTTTGTCCCAACCCTGGTAGAACACCCCAGGATCCTGTTTCCTAACTCTGATTCTGGAAAGAAAACAAAGTTGTCTTATCTTTCCCCAAGAGACAGAGTTTTGGGCAGATTGACCAATCATTTCCTTGCCCAAGCATGGATGCACTCTGTCCCCTCACTTATACTAATTAGGGAAGAACCCCTACCAGTGGTGTCTTGGTTATGGTACTATAGAGTCACACAAAGCACCAAGTGTTAGCCCAAAAAACAGATAGGCTAGGTATGGACTAAAGAACCAGCTGGGTGACCCTGTCCACTCCACTCAAAGTGTCTCTGAGTGGCACTTGTGAAAGGAAAGCACTGCTACCTTCCCAATGGTGTCAGGAGTCTCCCTTCCCTTGGAGAGTCTACCACATCACCCAGAAGTGTCCATGGTACAGGCCAGCAGCCCCTTCTCTACTGGAAATTTTGCTGGGGTCCCCCTTTATCCCCCAACCCCATGGGTATCTCAGATCCCATCCATGGATATTTGAAAAAAGGGAAGGGGCACTCTCATCTCTGTACTCTATCAGACAAGCACTCGAGGAGAAAATCTCAGCTCATTGACATTATAAATCTCCTGGTCAATGCACTTGAAAACTTTTAAGGGCTTTTTTCCCCCATGGGGATTCACCATCTACTTTATTGAGAGATTCAGGGGTTTTACTTGATGGCTGTACATTGTGGTGTGGGTGTGAAATGAGAAAACTACTGACCAGTCACAGAGGACCCTGGACTCCAAGACTGCACCCACATACATCACATGGAACTGGCTTTGGGAGTGACAACATGACAAGGCCATGGGCTGATGCAGAACAGGATGCTGGACATGGTGCATGGCCATGTCCCTATTTACGTGAGTGTGCAGACAGGGCCACAGAGACAAGGACAGTAAAGTGGACTTGAGGCTGCAGCTGTAGGCACAACCCAGCTGTGTCCAGGAGGATCTGGGGTGGCAGAGTGTCTCCATCCTGTGTCTGCTCTGTCCTGCATCAGAGAACAGCCTTTCTGTCCATTTCAGGCTGGGTCCTCACACACAGTAACATCCAGCCTTGGCCAGGACCACTGTGTGGGCCTGACTCCCGAGCCCTATACCTGAAGAAGGACCTCATGGGGTTCATGTCACACACCAATGCACAGCAGAGTGGCCAGGTCCAAAGTGACCATGGCGATTGTGGCATCCTGCTCATGGTGTTTATGGATAGGGAGACTGAGTCTGGGATCCTGGGCTCATGGTATGTAATGAGTGTCCTCTTAAAAATTAAATTGTCATGAAACAAACATTTTAAAAGCAAAGTTGAGGCCACCATTGTTCTCCTGGATGTGGACCCAGCCCCTCTGAGATTGATTGGAACACTGGAAACAGGAAGTCTGCAGCTCACAGCAGGGACAACGTGAAACACTAGGAAGCTCCCTGGTAACATTTGAGGAGAGAGGGCCTACATTTTCCTTAGTCACAATACACCAGGATTTCTGGTGCAAAAAATAAAAACACAAAAAACAAACAACCCTCCCGGCCCCTCTTGACCTGCCTGGTGTGGCTTAGCTGACCATCCTATAAAATGAAAGATCGCAGGTTTGATTCCTTGTCAGGGCATGTACATAGATTACAGGTTTGGTCCCCACTCCAGGAGTGTGCAGAGGCAACAAATTGATGTTTCTCTCTTATATTGATAATTATTTTCCCTCTCTCTCTCCTTCCATTTCCCTCTCTCTAAAACCAATAAGCAGGTCATTGGGTGAGAATTAACAACAACAACAAAAAAAAATCCTGTCCCTCTTGGTGTCATGCTATATGCCTACAAATGACTGGCTACCTACTGTACTTTCTTGGAAATAGAGGCTCTCACAGATTCTGAGCCTGCGACCTTCATACTCAGCTTTTAATTCTCTTTGGGTCACAGCAGCAGGATCCCAAAAGCTTAGCACAGTTACAGAGGCCTCCCTAAGGCAGGACAGAGCCAAACCTGGGCCTTTTGGTATATTCCACCTGTAGGAGGAGGCAGCTTTCTCCGTCCTTTGTCCCTTGCCAGATGCCAGGATACTGCAAGAGGTCACCTCTGCCACAAACCCTTTGACTACCTAGGTGGGGAGCCCCTCAAGGTAAACTGACTGAACAAAAGTGGGAATTCATGGACTACACATGGCACAACTGTCCTATGTGATGAAGCACAGTGAACATTGCTATGTTTCATCCCTTAGCCCAAATGTCCCAAATAAAGGGAAAGACCCAGAAGCAATATACCTGACCAAACGTCAGACTGTCATCTTAGCACCAGCAGCTCTGGTCAACAATGGCCCCACCTTTACATTTGTTATAAACATCGTGTTTAAAAATTGTCCCCTTCAGGATAAAAAGAAACTCTGGGAATCTCTGCCCTCACAGATACCCAAAATATAAATCAAAATCACAAA
>PVKM010031968.1:0-16603 GCA_004027735.1 Carollia perspicillata | reverse complement strand
ATCAATGAATCCAGGAGCTGGTTCTTTGAAAAGATAAACAAACTCGACAAGACTTTAAGCAGGCTCATCAAGAAAAAAAGAGAGAGGACCCAAATAAACACAATCAGAAATGAAAGAGGAGGGATAACAACTGACACCACAGAAATACAAAGGATTGTAAGAAATTACTATGAGGAGCTGTATGCCAAGAAATTTGAAAACCTAGGTGAACTGGACAAATTTCTAGAAAAATATAATCTTCCAAAACTCAATGAAGAAAAAGCAGAAAGCCTGAACAGACCAAAAACAGCAGATGAAATTGAAGCAGTAATCAAAAACTCCCAACACACAAAAGCCCTGGACCAGATAATTTCACAGGAGAATTCTACAGAGCATTTAAGGAACAGCTAACCCCTATCCTTCACAGACTATTCCAAAAAATCCAAAGTGATGGAACACTCCCAAACTCTTTTTATGAAGCCAGCATCATCCTAATCCCAAAACCAGATAAAGATACAACAAAGAAAGAAAACTTCAGGCCAATATCTCTGGTGAACATAGACGCTAAAATCCTCAACAAAATATCGGCAAACTGCATCCAGCAATACATTAAAAAGATCATACACCATGACCAAGTGGGATTCATCCCAGGGATGCAAGGATGGTTCAACATTCGCAAATCAGTAAATGTAATACATCACATAAACAAAAGCAAAGACAAAAATCACATGATCATATCAATAGATGCGGAAAAAGCATTTGATGAGGTACAGCACCCATTTATGATCAAAACACTCAGCAAAGTGGGAATTGAGGGAGCATTCCTCAACATAATAAAGGCCATATATGAGAGACCTACACCCAACATCATACCCAATGGGCAGAAACTAAAAGCTTTTCCACTAAGATCAGGAACAAGACAAGGTTGTCCACTTTCACCACTTCTATTCAATATAGTTTTGGAAGTTTTAGCCACAGTGATCAGACAAGAAAAGGAAATAAAAGGCATCCAAATTGGAAAGGAGGAAACAAAATTGTCACTGTTTGCAGACAATATGGTAGTGTACATGGAAAATCCCATAGATCCACCCCAAAACTGCTCAACCTAATAAATGAATTTGGCAAAACAGCAGAACACAAAGTCAATATCCAGAAATCAAAGTCATTTTTGTATACCAACAATGAAACAGCAGAAGCAGAAATCAAGGAAAAAATCCCATTCAATATAGCAAAAAGAAAAATAAAATACCGCGGAATAAACCTAACCAAGGAGATTAAAGACCTGTATGCAGATAATTACACAACACTGAATAATGAAATCAAGGAAGACACAAACAAATGGAAACATATACCGTATTCATGGATTGGAAGAATTAACATCATCAAAATGTCCATATTACTCAAAGCAATTTACAGATTCAATGCAATACCTATTAAAGTACCACTGGCATATTTCACAGACATAGAACAAACACTTCAAAAGTTTGCATGGAACCATAAACAACCCCAAATAGCAGCTGCAATTTTGAGAAAGAAGAAGAAAGTAGGAGGGATCACAATACCTGATACCAAACTGTATTACAAGGCTACTGTAATCAAAACAGCCTGGTACTGGCATAAAAACAAGCACATAGACCAATGGAACAGAACAGAGAGCCCAGAAATAAACCGAAGCCTCTATGGTCAGTTAATATTTGACAAAGGGGGCAAAACCATAAAATGGAGTAAAAATAGTCTCTTCAACAAATGGTGTTGGGAGAGCTGGACAGCTACGTGAAAAAAAAAATGAAACTCGAGCTCCAACTTACACCATACACAAATATAAATTCAAGATGGATGAAAGACTTAAATATAAGCCGTGACACCATTAAAATCCTAGAGGAGAACATAGGCAGGAAAATCTCAGATATCTTACGCAGCAACATTTTTACTGATATGTCCCCCAGAGCAAGGGATATAAAGGAAAGAATAAACAAATGGGATCTCATCAAAATAAAAAGCTTCTGCACAGCTAAAGAAAACAGCATTAAAATAAAAAGAGGCCCAACTCTATGGGAAAACATATTTGCCAATGATATCTCAGACAAGGCTTTAATCTCCAAAATATACAAAGATCTTACATGACTCCACTCCAAGAAGACAAGCAATCCAATTAAAAAATGGGCAAAGGACCTGGACAGGCATTTCTCCAAGGAGGACATACAGAGGATTCATAGACACATGAAAAGATGCTCAATATCACTAGCCATCAGAGAAATGCAAATTAAAACCACAATGAGATACCACTTGACACCGGTAAGAATGGCCATCATAAACAAAGCAACAAACAACAAGTGTTGGAGAGGTTGTGGAGAAAAGGGGACCCTAGTTCTCTGCTAGTGGGATTGCAGACTGGTACAACCACTATGGAAAACAATATGGAATTTTCTCAGAAAACTGAAAGTGGAACTGCCTTTTGACCCAGCAATTGCACGCTAGGATTATATCCCAAGAACTCTGAAACACCATTCCAAAAGAACCTATGCACCCCGATGTTCATAGCAGCAGAATTTACAATAGCCATGTGTTGGAAGTAACCTAGGTGCCCATCAGTAAATGAGTGGATCAAAAAACCATGGTACATATACACAATGGAATTCTATGTGGCAGAAAGAAAGAAGGAGCTCCTACCCTATGCAACAGCATGGATGGAACTGGAAAGCATTATGCTAAGTGAAATAAGCCAGGCGTTAAAAGACAAATGCCATATGATCTCACCTTTAACAGGAACCTAAGCAACTAAACAATCAAACAAGCAAAATATAACCAAAGACATTGAAATAGAAAATGGGATGACAGTATCTAGAGGAGAGAGGGGAGGGAATTTCAGGGAAAAAGGGAGGGGATTATAGGAACAAGTATAAAAGAAACATGGACAAAAGCTAAGGGGGGTGGAAATGGGAGGGAGGTGGGGAGCACTGGGGGTGGGTGGACTGGGACGGGAGTAAACGACAGAAAACTGTACTTGAATAACAATTAAAATAAAAAATATTTTAAAAATGCTTTATAAAATTAATGTAATGAAAAAGAAATAAAGAACTATATGATTAGGTCCACATCACCATTAAGGACTTTTTGACTCAGAGATGTTAAGCAACTTTTCTGAGCTCAGTCATCTATTTAGTGGTCGAGCTGGTACTTGAATTTCAGACATCTATATTTGTGTCGGTTCACCTTATAGGCCATGAATATTCTTACTTAACGTTAAAATGTACCCAGTAAAACATTATGTGAGTATACAGGGTTTGTTTCTATAGCTGTATTACTTGCACAGAAGTATTTTTGGCCTTGTTGTTACCACAGGGATGAATAAAGTCTACATTTGCGTTTTCCTTCTTAAACACAAAATAGTGAGTGAGTAAAAATGACCACACTCCATTAATAAGTATCCCCAGCAGTAGTAGATAAGATATACAATACTATTCTTTAATTCTTCATTAAATAGCCATCCATATTACCTTATCTTCAATTTATAATCATAGTTAGTTTTGCTATTCAATGGTAAGCTATGGTAGTATTTACTGAGAAACCTTGATAAACATTTTTCCAAGCATTGAACATATAATACAGTTCATACTTTATTTTTAATTATTCTTGGTTCAGATATATAATTCCGAGGTGCATACAACATGTATTACCAATATATAGCCTCTATATAACTGTTCTCCAATAAATAAGTATCTTTATTCTTCAGAATTTCCCACCACTTGATGAAGAAATAGTAAGTGGAAATATACAGCCTCTAGGGGGAACTCAGGATTTCTCCCTTCTCCCTGGTAGAGATGGATTAAGGGCAAGGACATTGTTGGGCCCAGGTGTGGGCGGGTGGCCTTTGACTGTGCCAAGCCTGGAGGTTAGAGGATTTTTCATGTGCATAATGAGGGTCTTTTGATCTTTGCTTGGGATGCCACCTTTTGAGAATTATTCTTCTATACAGCTGATGTCAAAAAAGAAGCCTTTTCTACACCCAAGAGACCACAGCAAGAACTGGATGAGACAGGGGAATAAATGACACATAGATATGTGTTAGCCTGGGCCTTAATCCAGGGGCGCAATGGAATTCTATGACTTGCCATAAACAAGCCCTGCTCTGTAGAGCTAGAGGTTTCACATAGGGGTACATGAGGGTTGGAAGTCAAAGCCATATGGCATTAAGTACAGGAAATTTGCTTAGAAGTGTGTCTGCTGAGTTTTTAGGGGAGTCTAGTAGGGCTGTCTGTGGCCATAGTAGGCTAATATTTGTGGACTTGAGTATCAAGAAAGTTGACTTCCCCTTCATTAGTAACACAAGCAATATAAACCAACACAGCAATCCAATTTATAGTGTAGAAAATATGTCCTGAGAAAATATATATGATATAAACATAAATAACATACTGTGTGTTTATGCAAATAAGTTATAAAAATTATCTATTGAATAAAGTTTCAAGTAATGCATTACTGAACAAAATGGAAATATCACTTAAATATTCAACCAAATAAATATGTGTGACATGAAATCAGGTCAGAAACTCTGACCTAGAGTTCAAAGGCCTGGAATTCACTGAATTGGCTCTGCTAGTTCAGGGGATATTCAGGGATGGGTGCTTCACTTGGTTGGGGGAAAAGCCTTCCAAGGGAAAGACAAAAATTCTTCAACTGCTCTGAGCTCCTGTTTTACTGTGAATGTCCTCAAAACAGACACTGAAAAGAGGGTTTGTGTGTGCATCATTAATTTGTGAGATGGTCTCAAGAAGCACATGTGAGAAAGTGGGGAAAGTGATGGTGGGAAGTTAAATATAAGTTAATGAGTGGATTACTACTCAGAGCGACTCAATCCTGTGGTGGACCATGTGATACGACATGTGACTCACTCCTCAGAATTACTGACCTGGAGGATGGGAAGGCTAGGGTATTTATGCACCATTCCCATTCCTCACTTATCAAGGTTTCCCCTCATGGGCATTGACTTACCCAGACTTTTGGGTTGTGCTCATGATGCTAGGCAGTGAGGTCATGAGTAAAGGGAAAACTCTTGAGATGGAAAGCCATTTTTGTGCCCAGTATTGTTTAAGGCTTCATAAGACTCAAGTGTACTGAGGGAACATGGGATGGGACATAATGAAACCTTCATATCAAGACTGAGACTAGTTTGGATGACCTCTAAGGCTGCTCCCAGTTATTATGTTGAGTTAGTCTCTGATATATGGAGTTGCCTGCACAATTGGGTTTTCTATCCTTGGTGGCAGTGAGTTATTCATTTCCAGAAGTAACTAAGCAGATGCTTCATAACCACTTGGAAGGAATGTTGTAGCATCAGAAATGTGATTGGAATAAGGAACTTTTAATATACTGCATTAGGTTGAATTCCTTGCAAACAGATCCTGTGATAAGGATTTGGGTGTGAGTAATTTATTAAGGAAACACTTCCTGGGAAGGAGTGAAAGAGTAGGAAAAACAGGACATGAGAAGAAGGAAGTAAGGTAAAGGTTCTACATCAGGGAAACTTCCAGCCTCACCCTGATCCCACAGGAGAGCTCTGGAGTGTATGCTACACCTCAAATTCTGTTGGAACTCTGGACAAGGGAACTGGGTTTATACTCCATTAGTCATCAGTCATTAGCTAAGGACCATCCCAGGGGAAATAAACTTCAACGCATTCCTGGCTCTCCATGAGTATGGGCAGAGTGGTTCCAGTTGCCCAAGGACAGTCTTCTTGGAAAGCAGATACAGGCAGCCAGTAGCAAAGGCACAATAATGCATGAGGGGTGCATTGAAACCATAAAAGGGATCCAAGGTGACACTGTCTCTGTCTACCACAGATACTATGAGGATGGCAGTCATACTTCTGTGTGGGTTTTATGTGTTTTAATATAGACTTACAAGGCCTTGTTGGAAGAGCCACAGTTCCAAAAGTCCTGTCTTTGGCCTACTCTAATGTTGCAGACAGCTGACATGCAGGAGACTTAGCATCTCAGAGCTTGAACTTCCAGAATCCCATGGTGCTGAAGAGGGCAACCCTGAAATGTTTTTATAGAAAGGAAATTAGAGCTCATAAGGTACAAAAAGAATGACCCCAGGCCCTCATGCAAACTATGTAGAATCTTTTCAATCTGAAGTAGATTTGGGGCTCAAGACAGTAAAACTATTACTGAAAAAAAGGATAAATCTAGCTATGCAGAGATGCAGCACAATGCTGTCATTAAAAATCCACTTCTGTCCATGCCACAGCCCTGAACCTCCTGTGCACTTGATCAGAGACCCTGATAAATCTGGGCTGCTAGAAATGCCAACCAGCTCATATGTTTTCAGTGAGCAATGACAGGGAGCCAAATTGCTTTATTCCGATTAGGGAAGGGCCTCTGACTGTAAAATATAATGTGTGAAAAAAATATTGAGTTTTAGTTCGCTGACACATCAATTTATGAGAGTTATGGCTCTCACACGGAGGCCAAGCAGGTATCTTCCCACATGTATGTGCAATAAAAATTAATTGTAGCCTTTTATACAGGGCACTGTTCTCACTTGTGAGTTCAGAGGGTGACCTGAGCATCACCTCCAGTGACAAGCCAAAACACTGGATGTGTTAGTTCTTTTCTGCAAAGACACAGAAGGAAACACATGCCAAAAGCCATGATCAAGCTTCATGTGTAACTCTACTTTTTAAAAAAGATAATTAGCCATGTTATGCTCATATTTTTTACTAAAGTATATACATGTTTTATGAATACAATGTGTGTACATCAATCAGGGTCCAGACAGGAAAACAGAAACTTAGGCAAGTCTTTCAAATTAATTCAGGGAATTGATTACACAGAAAATAGGAGAGTGAGGAATCCTAACAGAATTATGTGGTATCCCCCAGATTAGTGAGAGCAGAAAGCTGCTACTACCTTGAGGGCTCAGGGGACACAAGGAAGAGGTTGTTTTATGGAGGTGAGGAGCTAAGGCCATCCAGGGGGAGCTTGAATCATGGTGAAAACTACCAAAGGAAACTGTTGCCACAGAGGGAGGAGCTGGAGTATCTCTGCTGTAAGAGATGCCACAGGAGCAGAAATTGAAGGGGGTAAAATACCCTGGCTTCTGCCTTTCTCCTGCCTGCCAGTCTTCCCCTCATGACTCTCTCATTGGCCAAGCTGAGCTGGAAGCATGAAGGCAAAGGAGTCTTGGAAATGCAGTTCCATAGCAGGAGAATGGATCTGAGAGTAGAAGGACAGTTGACAAGCATGGTATATATGTAAATTCCCCTGTGTTTGTTCATATACTAATTTGACAAGTTTGTAAAACACTACTAACTGTGTGATTTGGAAGAAAGGGAGTTGGCTTGATGTTCAATTCTGAATTGACTGGCATCTTCAGCTTGAGAATCCATTGTATCTCTTTGGGATTGTACAATGGCAAGGCCCTTCAGAAAGGACCTCCAGAGTGTTGACAGATGTATTACACATCACAGGAATAATATTTACTAGTACTTCCTAGCAAACCTCCATTCCTTGTGAGTCCATCTTTTTCATTACACTCTTCATTGTTATTGTCATGATACTAAGTTTACAGCTTTAGAGAAGGATAAACTTCACTTACAACAAAGAATTTCATGTCTTCATCTGAGAGAAGGTGGCAGGGTAGAGAGAAGCACGTCAAGAAGAGTTGAACAAAACAATGAGGTGTCAGGAGGCTGGCTTCTCCATAGGCAAGGGCAGAGTGAGACCCCAAATATATTGGAAGGAGTAAGTAAAAAACAGAGGACTTTTGCTTCACTTCCTGTTGGGCCTCTGGGGGGAGCCCACCTCACTAGGAGTCCTGAGCCATCATGAAAGGATTACAGCAGAAGATAATGGGATATAAGATGAGTAGACAGAAAGATGGCTTTGGAGCCATTCTAGTTTCTTCATGATGTGGTAGGGATTCAGATGTTTCCAATTCACGAAATGTAAGCACAGAAAGTAGCCAGTTGAGGGCATCAACCAGGTATTGGGCTTCCACTGGAGAACAGATGACTTGAAGATAGCAGCTCAGAGGAAGAGGAATGTGCTAATGCACAACCCAGAGGCAGATGAAGGGTATACCATAATTGAGGGCCAAGAAGGTCCGTAGCAGTAGTGAGTAGGGAATGAGATCAAGAGACCCATACCCTGGGGGACTCCACCCCCTGCCCATGCCAGGAAACTAGACAGGAGTTATACCAACTACTGATTTATCAGCAAATGTCAGTGAAAGATATCAGATGCCCTCTCATGGGGATAAGGGGGAGCTCAGAACATTTTCTCAAGAAACACTTCAGCTTCCAGGAAGTTTGAGTTCTCAACCCAGAATACTGAAGCAAGAACAGTGAAAAGAAACCACTTTTACTCATCCAAAAAGTGAACACTATGCAGTCAGTCTCAATCAGAATTCTAATTCTCTTTTAAGTGTCACCTTGCAGTGGGGAAAGCACAAGACTTGGCTTGGTTTCCAGCTTTAATGGTGTCTGGCTGTGGATTTCTTGAACAAGTCCTTAACTTCTCCCAGCAGAACTTCATCTTCTGTAAAATGCAGATAACCATTCCTACCTGCTAGCGTTGTTGGGGAGAACAGAGCTAATGTCTATAAATTTCTGCTAGAAGCAGAATGGGGTCAAAATTATAGGTAGTGGTTATTACCAATAACAAACATAACCTTTGTGGTAGAGATTCACTTGTTGTTGATCAGATTGTTTCATTTCCAGTTTGCTGTGACTATGGGACTGAGTTCAGATAAATGGTATGTGAGTAAAAGTAATGCATATGGCCTCTGAGCCTGGCTTAGAAAACTTCCCACGAAATCCTCCACATCCTATCTCTTTACTTTTTTGTTGGACACTTGTGGGGACAAGGTGAAATGTTCTGAGGCCCTAAGGAATGGTAGAGCCACAGGATGAAAGGACCCTGGGTCCCTGAGTTACTGCTTATAGAAGAGCTGCCAGACCAAGAACACTAATATTGAACTGCTCCATGGGCGAGAAATACATCCTATGTTGTTAAGGCACTGAAATTGTGGAGTTGTTTGTTAAGGCATCTACCTTGCCTAAGACAGCCTATATCTTCACTCAACTTCCCCCTTCTTCACCTACCTTACAGAATTATGATGATAAATATTTAAAAAACATGCAAAATACTTTAAGAACATAAAGGCACTTTTAGACTTTTAGAGTTAAAAGTGTAAAATACTGTTAAAGATGAAATCAGTTTCTTACAGCCTGAAAACCACACCCATTTTCAAACTGCTAGGCCATTATTCCAAGTTGTATGGGCACTTGTATTTTCCTCCTTGAACTAGCTTTCCTCTTAGGAGGCAGGAAGAAATGTGGGATGGGTAAGAGTGGTATCATCTCCCTCCTAGACAGTCTAGAAGGAATCTTGAGTTTCCCTTCCCTGGTGTCCTGATCTGAACATTTAGGCACTGGCATCCCCTCATCCTCTGACACTGGAGTTACCTACCATGGAGACATCTCCGGAGATCCAGGCCTCATCAGGGAGAGGAGCAGTGACTAGGACTTTCAGTTCCAGTGTGGAGAAGTGATGCACTTAGCCATGCCTATAGTCCCCTGTCACCCATACCTCATCCTTGTCCCACACACAGTGGATAGCATGCACAACAACCAGCTAACAACTGATAGAGCCAGTGGCCTAAGTGGTGACTTAAGGACATCCAAAAGAACCCTCCACTATTCTTTTTCTAATCTTGAGGTCTGTTCTTTTAATATGAAAACATCTTCGTGGGGGTCGGAAGTGAAGCATTAAGCTAATGTTAGGCAGTAACATTGTAGAATACAATAGTGGCTCACATCTTTCCCTCTGTGACAAATAGCTGGGAGCAGGAGGTTTAGAAAGTGCAGGAGAAATGTAATCACTTGGGAGCAGAAGTCACTGACCTGTAAGGCAGGACCAGGTGGGATACTACACTAAAGATACATGAAAGTGAAATAGAAGGCATCCAAGTAGGACACCAGAAGAAAGAAAAGGGTGTTATAGGGGAACAAAGCCAAACCAGGTCTGCTTTCCCCAGGATAAGTCTCAATTGCATCAACCAACCACCAACTGCACTATTAATAAAAAGAACATACACCTAGTGTTCTCTATGTGTCAGAAATTACTCTAAGTGCTTTATGTCCTCAAAAAAATCATTTGGGATAAGTATCATTAGTGTCTCTTCAAAAGTATTTAATAATACCAATTGCCCAAAATCATACAGCTAACAAATGGCAAAGCTGAGATTTGAACACAAGAAGACTGCTTCTAGAGGTGATTCCCTTAACCACTAAGTTATGTGCCTCCTCAACAAACACTTTGGGGGGACTTTGTATAAAGCACTATAAAAGCTGGAAAGATAGTGAAAGAGACCACCCTATTCTTCTTCAAGAAATTTTTTCTATAACTGTGACCAGCCAGGTACACTGTAAAGGGTTTAGGGACAGCAATGCTGGGCTGTTAAGGCAGGAAGGTCACATCCATGAAACCGGTTCCCCAAAAGAGGGGCTGTAGGCATCTGGCTCAAGTTGAGGACAGAACTCCAGTGACAGATGAGCAAAAACAAGGAAAACCCAAAGCCTTGAGGGGATGAGGATAAGAACCTAGGGATAGGATGAGTTATTTACATTAGAATTCAGAAAGAGTCTAAAGCTGTAACATAGTATATCAGTTAGGAATGATATTTTAGCTGCACCTAATGGAAAGCCTAACATTGACTTAGTTTTTTTCTTGTTTATCCTCTCTGCCTCCCTGAGTCCCTACAATGGGGTCCATCAAACTTCCCTTCTACATATTCAGCACTGTCCTGGGTCCCAGAACAATCTATTGAAGCAGAAAGTTTTCAGTGATCCTTGGCTTCTTTCCCCCTATCTGATATGCCTTGATCTGGAGCCAATCCCCCACATGCCTTAGTCTAACGAGGAAGCAAGGGATCTCTTGGCTCCGAACTCTAGGCTTGAGTTGGACATCTGGTGGTATTTTACCACCTCCTCCCACAGTTCATTTCTCTGAGTTCCCAAAACCCAGCCCAAGTTAGTGTGATTGTGCAGGGCAAACACTCCTAGCTGTCTGATTAATACCCATCCCAACTTCTTCCTTCCTAACAGAAATTCAATTTTGTTTCAGAACAATAAGTCATCCCCAGGCACTAGATCATGATTTATCTCAGTGAATTATGACAATTTTCTTTTCTATTTTCCCAGCCTCCTAGAAAGCTATTGATGTCACATGATGCAATTCATCTGACCAATAAGAATGTGTGCACACCTTTCCTGCTATTCTGTCTACTCAAGGCATCCTGCCCATCCTCAGCTGAGATCTTCCCTTGCCCATCTGCTGCTCATTTATGCAGAAGAACAAAACAAGAGTGCTTGGTGTGTAAAAAGAATGTCCAGAAATTCCTTAAAATCCAGAACACGATCTTCTCTCTGCAGTTCTAGGAACAGTTTTTTAGAGAAAAGAGACTTTGCGCGATTTGAGAAGAAAACTTTCTTTTGCCAAAGGGCTGTGAATCCTTCTAGACCCTCTTAGCAGCACCTTTAATGATTGCAAAGAAGAATAGGAAGAAGCAGTGAACACTAGGATACCCGAGGAGACTGCACCACTGAACCTCACAGGTACTCTATCACAGAAGCTCATGCCATAAATCCAGGGAGCAAGATCAGATCAATTTGAGAAGCTGAGGCTAATAAGAAGAGTCTCACAAACAGTGGGAAGACAAAAAAACAATCCCCAAATGAAAGGGAAGGAGGAAACACCAGAAAAAATGCTAAATAAAATAGAGGCAACTCAACTATCAGATGTTGAGTTCAAAGCAATGGTCACCAGGAAGCTCCATGAGCTCACAACCAACTAGCAGAAACTACAAGGAAGCTACAATGAACTCACTGGAAACTATATCAACATGAAAAAGGAAATAGAAAATATCAACAAGGGCCAAGAGGAAATGAAGAATACAATATCTGAACTGAAGAACACAGTAGAAGGAATCAAAAGCAGGATAGATGAAGCACAAGATCCAAGCAGTGAACTGGAGGACAAAATAGAAAAAAACACCCAGAAAGACCAAGAAAAGGAAAAGAGGTTGAGAAAAAATGAAGAGGGATTAAGAGAAATACAAGACAATATGAAACATAATAATATCCAAATAATAGGGATACCAGAAGAAGAAGAAGAAAAAGGTATAGAAAACCTATTTGAAAAAATAATGATGCAAAACTTCTAATCTGATGAGAGAAAAAGTCACACAAATACAAGAAACACAGAGAGGCCCAATCAAGAGGAACCCAAGGAGGCCCACTCCAAGACACATCATAATAAAAATGGCAAATTTCCAAGACAAAGAGAGAACCTTAAAGGCAGCAAGGGAGAAAAAGGAAATAACATACAAGGAAGCCCCAATAAGGTTAGCAACTGACTTCTCAATGGAAACGCTTCAAGCCAGAAGAGAATGGCAAGAAATATTCCAAGTAATGAGGACTAAAGGACTACAACCAAGGATACCTTACCCAGCAAGATTTTCAATCAAGATAGAAGGCCAAATAAGGAGTTTTTCAGACAAAAGAAGTCTAAAAGAATACACTTCCACCAGACCAGCTCTGCAAGACATGCTAAAGGTTCTGCTTTAAGGAAAAAAAGAAATAGAGAGACAGAGAGAGAGGAACACAGGTACGAAGATGACAATAAATAAGAACCTATTGATAATAACCTTAAATGTAAATGGATTAAATGCTCCAATCAAAAGACACAGAATAGCTGAATGGATAAGAAAGCATAACCCACACATATGCTGCCAACAAGAGACCCACGTTAGGACAAAAGACCTACACAGATTGAAAGTAAAGGGCTGGAAACTGATATTCCAAGCAAATGGACAGGAAAAGAAAGCTGGGGTAGCAATACTCATATCAGACAAAATAGACTTCAAAAAAAGGGCCATGAAGAGAAACCCAGAAGGTCATTTCATAATACTCAAGGGAAGAATCCACCAAGAAGACATAAACATTGTAAATATTTATGCACTCAGTGTAGGAGCACCCAAATACATAAAGAAAATCTTAGAGGACTTCAAGAAGAATATTGACAGCAACACAATTATAGCAGGGGATTTTAACACCCCACTATCAAAAATGGACAGATCTTCCAAACAAAATATCAACAAAGATGTTGTGACACTGAACAGTGCTCTAGATGAAATGGACTTAACTGATATATATATATATAAAGAGAGCCCTGAATCCAAAAGAAGCTAAATACACATTCTATTCAAATACACATGGAACATTTTCAAAGATAGACCACATGATAGGACACAAAAAAAGCCTCAACAAATTCAATAAAATTGAAATCATACCAAGCATTTTCTCTGACCACAAGGGACTAAAATTAGAAACCAACCCCAAGGGGAAAAACCCAAAACACTCAAAATCATGGAGATTGAATAGCATGCTATTAAACAATGAATGGGTCAAGAGTGAAATTAGGGAAGAAATAAAAAAGTTTCTGGAAACAAATGAAAAGGAACTCACAACAACTCAAAATTTATGGGACATAGCAAAGGCAGTCCTGAGAGGGAAGTTCATAGCAATACAGGCGTACATAAAAAAGATAGAAACATTTCTAACAAACAACCTAACTCTTTGCCTACAAGAACTCTAAGAACAACAAAGAGAGCACAGAGCTAGTAGAAGGAAGGAAATAACCAAGATCAGAGCAGAATTAAATGACATAGAGAAAAAAAGCACAATTCTTAGGATCAATGAATCAAGGAGCTGGTTCTTTGAAAAGATAAATAAAATTGACAAGCCCTTAAGTAGGCTCATCAAGAAAAAAGACAGAGGACTCAAATAAACACAATTAGAAATGAAAGAGGAGAGATTACAACTAATACCACAGAAATACAAAGGACTGTAAGAAATTCCTATAAAGAACTGTATGCTAAGAAATTTGAAAACCTAGGTGAAATGGACAAATTTCTAGAAAAATATAATCTTCCAAATCTCAGTGAAGAAGAAGCAGAAGGCCTGAACAGACCAATAACAGCAGAAGAAATTGAAGCAGTAATCAAAAGACTACCGACACACAAAAGCCCTGAACCAGATGGTTTCAAAGGAGAATTCTACAAAACATTTAAAGAAGAGCTAACCCTTATCCTTCAAAGACTATTCAAAAAAATTCAAAAGGATGGAAGACTCCCTAACTCTTTTTATGAAGCCAGCATCATCCTAATCCCAAAACCAGATAAAGACACAACAAGAAAAAAAAAACTTCAGGCCAATATCACTGATGAAGACAGACGCTAAAATCCTCAACAAAATATTGGCAAAACGCATCCAACAACACATTAAAAAGATCATACCCCATGACAAACTGGGATTCATCCCAGGGATGCAAGGATGGTACAATATTTGCAAATCAGTAAATGCAATACATCACATAAACAAAAGCAAAGACAAAAAACATATGATCATATCAATAGATGCAGAAAAAGCATTCAATAAGGTACAGCACCCATTTATGATGAAAACACTGAGCAAGGTGGGAATAAAGGGAGTATTTCTCAACATAATAAAGGCCATATATGAGAGACCTACAGCCAACATCATACTCAATGGGCAGAAACTAAAAGCTTTTCCACTAAGATCAGGAACAAGACAAGGTTGTCCACTTTCACCACTTCTATTCAATATAGTTTTGGAAGTTTTAGCCACAGCAATCAGACAAGAAAAGGAAATAAATGGCATCCAAATTGGAAAGGAGGAAACAAAACTGTCATTATTTGCAAATGACATGATAGTGTACATGGAAAATCCTGTAGGCTCCACCCAAAAACTGCTCAACCTAATAAATGAATTTGGCAAAACAGCACGATACAAAGTCAATATCCAGAAATCAAAGGCATTTTTGTATACCAATAATGAAGCAGCTGAAGCAGAAATCAAGGAAAAAATCTCATTTGATATAGCAAAAAGAAAAATAAAATACCGCGGAATAAACCTAACCAAGGAGATAAAAGATCTGTATGCAGAAAACTACACAACACTGAAGAATGAAATCAAGGAAGACACAAACAAATGGAAATATATACTGTGTTCATGGATTGGAAGTATTAACATCATCAAAATGTCCATATTACCCAAAGCAATTTACAGATTCAATGTAATACCTATGAAAGTACCAGTGGCTTATTTCACAGAAATAGAGCAAACACTTCAAAAATTTATATGGAACCATAAATGACCCCAAATAGCTGCTGCACTTTTGAAAAAGAAGAGCAAAATAGGAGGGATCACAATACCTGATACCAAACTGTATTATAAGGCCACTGTAATCAAAACAGCCTGGTACTGGCATAAAAACAGGCACATAAACCAATGGAACAGAATAGAGAACCCAGAAATAAACCCAAGTCTCCCAAGTCTCTATGGTCTATTGATATTCAACAAATGGAGCAGCACCATAAAATGGAATAAATATAGCCTCTTCAACGAATGGCGTTGGGAGAACTAGATGGCTACATGCAAAAAAAAAAAAAAAAGAAAGAAAGAAAGAAACTCAAGCACCAACTTAGACTATACACACAAATAAATTCAAGGTGGATAAACTATTTAAATATAAGCCTAAAACCATTAAAGTCCTAGAGGAAAACATAGGTAGGAAAATCTCAGATATTTCATGCAGCAATATTTTTTACTGATATGTCCCCTAGAGCAAGGGACATATAGGAAAAAATAAACTAATGGGATCTCATCAAAATAAAAAGCTTCTGCACGGTTAAGGAAAACAGCATTAAAATAAAAAGAGAACCAACCGTATGGGAAAACATATTTGCCAATGATACCGCAGACAAAGGTTTAATCTCCAAAATTTATAAAGAACTTGCACGAATCCACTCTAAGAAGACAAGCAATCCAATTAAAAAATGGCCAAAGGACTTGAATAGATGCTTCTCCAAGGAGGAAATACAGAGGATCAAGAAACACATGAAAAGATGCTCAATATCGCTAGCTATCAGAGAGATGCAAATTAAAACCACAATGAGATACCACATCACACCGATAAGAATGGCCATCATAAACAAAGCAACAAACAACAAGTGTTGGAGAGGTTGTAGAGAAAAGAGGACCCTAGTACACTGTTGGTGGGAGTGCAGACTGGTACAACCACTATGGAAAACAGTATGGAATTTTCTCAGAAAAGTAAAAATGGAACTGCCTTTTGACCAGGCAATTCCATGGCTAGGTTTATAGCCTAAGAACCCAGAAACACCAATCCAAGAGAACCTATGCACCCCAATGTTCATAGCAGCACAGTTTACAATAGCCAAGTGTTGGAAGCAACCTAGGTGCCCATCAGTAAATGAATGGATCAAAAAACTATGGTACATGTACACAATGAAATTCTGTGCAGCAGAAAGAAAGAAGGAGCTCCTACCCTATGCAACAGCATGGATGGAACTGGAAAGCATTATGCTAAGTGAAATAAGCCAGGCGATGAAAGACAAATACCATATGATCTCACCTTTAACAGTAGCCTAAACAACAAAACAAACAAACAAGCAAAATATAACCAAAGACATTGAAATAGAAAACAGGCTGACAGTAGCCAGAGGAGAGAGGGGA
>PVKM010031967.1:0-16621 GCA_004027735.1 Carollia perspicillata | reverse complement strand
GTCCTAAAAATACGGTAGTCTCTATAGAGAATCATAAATTAGGGCACTTCCTTCCTGGTCACCAAAGCAGAGTAATAGGAAATTTACTAAAATGAAATTTAGGTGCTTCCCTACCTGTAAGTAGAAGTGCCTAAAATAATCTCTGAGGGCTCTTCTAGGTAAAAATCCTTCTAGGGTTATCCAGGTGAAATATCAAACCCAAATGCTCATAATCCTTTTCTGAAGAGCAAGAGTTCTACGATAGGTAACCATTTTTCAACCCTAGCTGCACATCAGAACTAAAGTACCTCAGAGAGAGGAACTTTAGCCTTGATGTCTACAGTAATATTGAGTTTTTGTAGTCAGTTCCCATGCCCTAACCAAATAAAGTCCAAAGGACTGTTTTGGGATCATGCCAACAGTGGTCCAATCTTTTGGCTATGACTTTTAGAACAGGAGTTCATATCAAAATGCAAAGGCAGAGGTAGAGGAGAAGAATAAAGGATACTAAAAGTATTTGAGAAAAACAGGAAGTAAACTAGATGATGTGGCCTCCAAAGAACAGGGAGATAAGGAATCCCCAGGAAGAAAAAAAGTTTAGAAAAAAGACATGCAAAAGACAATCATACCTGTGTCATTACTTTTATCATTGGGTGAGGCTGGAAGGGAAAAATTTATTCAGTCATTATTAGTTCTAGAAGTCACTACCCTGTGGTTGAGACCCTTATGGGTCACCCATGCAGATAAGGAAACAGATGAGTTAATAACTCTTTAGCAACTTCTAAAAGAAAACCCATACAGTTTATTTTGATTTGCACGATTGAAGAGACTTAGAAGTTAGGATGGGAAATATGATTCTACCTTTCTCTCCTAGACAGTTGACAAATGTATTATATTGAGCGTATCTTTGTGTTATTGACAATAAACAAATTCAGTAGGGACTCAGGCAAAGAGCCTTATGCTCAGAAGAGCCTTGTCCTGGAGCTAAAAAGACAAAAGGTTTTTGTCCTATAGAAGCTCTTCTTCAAAAAAGAAATTTCTTCTCTGTAAATCAGATACACCATTGTGTGCTCTTTGGTAAAATTTATTCAGTAAAGACTAGCAAGGGCCATAGCTATAGCCAAACCTAACCTAGGGGCTGGTTAAATGTGCACCTAGTTTGTAGAATGGGGAACAAATCAAAGAGCAAGAGGAATCTCAAGGGAATAGACTAACTGTGGGAGTTACCTGTAAAAATGTGAGTGGAAGAGTTTCTAATAGGATACTACGGGAAGTGGGCTAGGTGATCCCATCTATCCCATGGTTTCAGTTGCAAGTTTATGTGCAGAGAATTCTCAAATTTATACTTCTATTCTAGTCCAGATCTCTCTTCTAAGCTCCAAACCTACAAATCCAGCTGCCATGCTATAAAAGATTTCATGGATTTTTCAAAGATCCTTCAAATCAAACATATCCCAAACTGACTTAATTATTTTTCCCTTTACCAATTCAAATTGTTCTTTTGTGAATGGTACTACCATCCACCCAATAGCCACCATTTACTTAATGGAAATCTGAATATTATCTCAACAGTCTCTGCTCTTTTAAAGATTTTATTCACTTATTTTCAGAGAGAGGGGAAGGGAGGGAGAAAGAGGGGGAGAGAAACAATAATGTGTGAGAGAAACATCAATCTGTTGCCTCTACACACAAATGGGCCTGCAACTCGGGCATCTGCCCTGACAGGGAATTGAACCGGCAACCTTTTGGTTCACAGGCTGGCACTCAGTCCCTGAACCACACCAGCCAGGGCAGTCAATCTCTTTTTTTCTTACAGCTCACATTCAATTCTCCCTACCTCTACCTTATTTCAGGCCACCATCTTTTATTGGGACTAGTGCAATGTCGTCCTCATCAGTTTTCCAATTCACAAACCTGATTGGAAACTTCCTTTGCTTACACTATACTCTGGTTTTCATTCCCAACCTATGCCTTTGCCCACATTATTTTCTTCACCAAAAAGCTCTGCTCTTCCCCCCTGTATTCACTTGATTCACTTCTACTTGTTTTTCAAGAAGCAATTTAGTCAAATTGCCCTCTAGAAAAGCCTTGCTTAACTTCCAACATGGAATGTAGTCAAGGAGTCTTTTATATTTGTTCATTTGTTTATTATATTTGTTCATTTGTTTATCTTGTCTATTTCACTAAAAATACTTAGTAGAAGAAAACTAGTTTTGTTCACTTTTATATCCCTGGCACATAAGTAGCAAAACCTGCTAGTTTCTATCTCCTTTACTCATGTCCTACCACTTGTTCCTCGTGGTTTTGACCCTAACCATTAAAAAAACTCAGTTTCCCTGATATACCAAGCTCTGTTTTGCTTTCATGTGTTTGAACAGCTATTACCTTTGGTTGGAATGCACATCCCCTCCATGATTGCCTGGCTCACTCCAGTTTTTCTTTCAAAATTCAGTTCAACCATTACTTCTAGAAAGTTTTCTTTATCTCCCCATGTATTTCTTTGTTTATCTGTCTTGCCTTTACTAGTCTTAGAAAGTATGAAAGATCACATGTTGGGGTTTTGTATATCAAACACATAGCGCAGTATCTGCTAGTTAGGGCATCAAAAATGTAATTAATTTAAATTGAACTGATGGAAGGAAGTGCTACAGAAACCGTAACCCTGTCTATTTAGGATCCTTCACCAGCTGTACTGCCTTCCATAATGGGCTCAGGGGAAAGCCCAGAATGGCCCTGGTGGCCCTGGGATCGCAGCTCTGAACTCACCCAGGTCATCTGTGGAAGGCACGATATCAGCCAGAACTGAAAAGGCACAAACAGCAGGTGTAAGAAGGGTTTTGAATTGTCAAGGGGGAAGGCAGAATAAAAAAAAAAGGAGAATGGAGATATTAGGGCAAGGGCAGGGCTATAACTGGCTTTGTGTATTATATCCAATGAGGTAATTGAAGTAATTGTGAATATTTTTTGCAGAATATTTGTTTTATTGACATACTAATTTTTGGGAGCTTTTATCATTCATGCCTTATTTTAGCTATTAATCCCCTTTGTTTCCTCCTTTTAGAAGACTAGGGACCCCTCTTCCTTTCACCCCGCTGTCACTCAGCAACATGCCCACCATCCCTCTATGCCTTTCCCAGAGATAAAAATACAGGATTAATTCAAGTGCTGGAGTAAATATTGTGAATATTGAGAATCATGCCCTTTTCAAGGAACTAGTAAAACTTACCTGTTTCATCTGTAGGGGGGTCATTTACTAGATCTGCAAAGATACAACATAGAGAATAAAAAAATGCAGGTAGAAAAGGTAGAAAGGGAAGCAGGATAAGGATGATGATGTAAGGAGGCAAGAAAGATAGAGGTGAAAGAATGTGGATTGTGGGTGCAAATGTAAAGGACTCACAGAAGGAAATGGAGGAGAGAAAAAGATTGGACATGTTTATGGCATCGGTGGCATCTAAGATACACAATAAGCTCTGCAGGGTTCAGGGTGCCCACCAACCTCTTTTCTAGTCTTCATTATTCTTTGTATAGACACCATCATCATTCCTCCTATCCCCAGTAAGAAAGCAAAGAAATTAAAGGGGTAGCTTACTAGGATCTTCTGTGAATGCTTCTAGAGTCACTGGAGCCACTAAATAAAAAAAAAACAGAACACATTTTCTGAGCACTCTCTTTACCCCTCCCACCCTCGCACTTCTAGTAAGTGGAATTGTCTTGCGCAGTGGCCAACACAAAGTATCCCACAATTGTTTTTCTTTGTTTCCCAGCCCAAGTCCTTTCCTCTGTAACTCAAACAAATGTCATAGTTTCCTACTTCCATGAATGTACCCATGCCGTCCTTGGATTAGAATAACTTTTTTCCTTTGTCTTTTTAGAGGAATGAATAAACTAAACTACAGGCCCATCAGATAATTCCCCATAGGCACCCCTTTCTCAGTTAGACTTTGGTTCAGCATTAGATGGCAGGAAAAACTTACATTATTTTATTGTCCTAACAGATGATAATATATTTGGCTAATCTGAGTTAACTCTGTGCCAGGCACTGTTTTTTACAGATGGTAAAACTGAGCACCAGAAGAATAAATAACTTACCCAAGATCATGGGACTTGTTAATAAGTACAATGGATTGATGAACTTTTGCTATACTTACTCAAAATAAAAATTATCCTTAACCAAGACATTGATTTTGATATTTATAATTTTGATGTAATAGGATATAAGTCTAATGATATGCTCATATACGAGAGTGTTCATAAAAGGTGATGTTGGTAATTTTATGATGCTTAGTGAGAATCAAGGTGAAGAGAGTGGAGGGAAAATGCATGTGTTAGTAGACAATGCCTTGCAATTAATTAATCTTGGAAATCAAAGGCTGGAGGAGAAGGAGTAAAAATAGTCCAGGACTTAAGGTGGAATATATTGGGATAAACAAGAAAATGGTATCTAAAACTGTAAATAATAGCACTTCCTAGAGCAACTTCATTTGAATTAAAAAAGCAAAATAACAAAGCAGTGTTAACACTGAAATAGCAAATATGGGCTTCTGGCCAAGATGGAGGCATAGGTAGATATGCTTTGCTTCCTTATACAACCAAAAGAAGGATAATCACCAATCAAAAACAAAAACAAACAAAAAACAAACAAAAAAAAAACTGCCAGAAAATCAAACTGTATGGAAGTCCAACAATCAAGAATTTAAAGAAGAAACACTTATCCAGACTGGTAGGAGGGGTGGAGATGGGCAGCTGAGGCAGAGAGGACACAGTGCCAGACAGCAGTTCGTAGACTGGGTGGGCAAGGCAGCAGCTAATGGACCAGGCGTGTCCCACATTCATGTGCTAATAAACCAGAAAGAACAACTGAGAAGTGAGACATATTATGTGACTCAGAGTTCCAGCATAGGGAAATAAAGCTTCAAGACCTCTGGCTGTAAAAATCTCTGCGGGGGTTGCAGCGGTGGAATAAACTGTCAGTCTCACAGGAGAGTCCACTAGAGGGGCCCACAGGGTATTAGAATGTACACAAGCCCCCCACCTACCTGGGAATAAGCACCTACCTGGGAATAGGCACCTGCCTGGGAATAAAAGGACACAATTTGCTTCTGGGAAGCAGGGGAAGTGACTGAAAGCAGGGCAAGAGCCAAACAAACAGCATTGTGTTTTCTCTGACCCCTCCCCCACATACAGCACCATGATGTAGCAAATTGGGTTGCCCCAACCTGGCAGATCCTAAGGCTCTGCCCCTTAAAACATAACAGGTGCACTGAGACAAAGAAATATGGCCCAAATGAAAGAACAGATCAAAATTCCAGGAAAAAAAAATGAAGTGGCGAGGAGATAGCCAACCTATTGGATGCAGAATTCAAAACACTGGTAATTAGGATACTTATAGAAATGATTGAGTATGGGTGCAAAATAAAGGAAGAAATGAAGGCTATACAAAATTAAGTAAAGAAAAACATACAGGGATCCAACAGCAAAGGGAAGGAAGCTGGGACTCAAATCAATGATCTGGTGCAAAAGAAAAGAATAAACATTCAACCAGAACAGAATGAAAAAACAAGAATTCAAAAAAATGAGGAGAGGCTTAGGAACCTCTGCAACAACTTTAAATGTTCAAACATCCGAATCATACATCAGAATGAGAAGAGGAACAGCAAGAAATTGTAAACTCATTTGAAAACATAATGAAAGAGAACTTCCCCAATCTGGCAAAGGAAATAGACATGCAAGTCCAGGACACTCAGAGAGTCCCAAACAAGTTGGATTCAAAGAACACACCAAGACAAGTAATAATTAAATTACCCAAGATTAAAGATAAGGAGAAAATCTTAAAAGCAGCAAGAGAGAAGAAGAGAGTTGCCTACGAAGGAGTGCCCATAAGACTGTCAGCTGATTTCTCAAAAGAAACATTACAGGCAAGAAGGGAGTAGAAAGAAGTATTCAAAGTCCTGAAAGGCAAAGACCTACATCCAAGATTGCTCTATCCAGCAAAGCTATCATTTAGAATGGAAGGGCACATAAAGTGCTTCCCAGATAAGATCAAGTTAAAGGAGTTCATCACCACCAAGCCCTTACCAAAATGTTAAAGGGACTGTCTAAGAAAAAGAAGATTATCAAAACTTTTAACAGTAAAACGACAACAAATTCACAACTATCAACAACTGAAACTAAAAAATCAAAACCAAAAACAAACAGCAAACAACTAGAACAGGAACAGATTCACAGAAATAGAGATCACAGGGAAGGTTATCAATGGGGCAGGGGGAGGGAGGAGAATGGAAGAAAAGGTATAGGGAATAAGAAACATAAATGGTAGGCACAAAATAGACGGGGGAAGGTTAAGAACGGTATGGGAAATGGAGAAGCCAAAGAATTTCTTTGTATTACCCATGGACATGAACTAAGGGCAGGGATGAGGGTGATGCTGGAGGAAATGAAGGTACCAGGCAGAGGGCGATAAAGGGAAGGAAAAAATAATTGGGACAACTGTTTTAGCATAATCAATAAAATATACTTTAAAAAACCCCAAATAGCAAATATTCCTTCTATAATGATCCTTCACTGTAGAAAGCTTATAGTCATAATCTATCTTACCCACTAGAGGTCAGCAAATTCACATAGTTTGGTTTGACCTTTTTTTTAACCTCAGTCAAAATGTCAGATTTAAATTTGATGAGAAGAGCATTTTAATAAAGCACGTCAGCGTTATTGATCATTGTGGTAGAGGCAAGACACAAAACATTATGAAGAAATTCACCTCCCTCACCCCCCTGTCTCGCTAACTACTTACCTCATCCTTTTTAAAAGAAATTCCAGACAGAAAAATCATTTGATCTGACAATAGAGCATTTTTGCCTGTAACACTCAGTATAAACTTTCTTTTTTCAGGACAACTTTTGATGAAAGGAATCCAGGTCTCTTTCAATCCCACAGGATATTTAAAAAACCACTGACCTGAATCATTCCAGAGACTAAGAGGGGAGTAGAGCCTCTTGGGACGAAGTCCAGTCTGGCCCCGATTCCCTTTTTCTCTAGCCACATTCCAGTCCAGCCACTCACAGCAACAGCAGGGGAGAGCAAAGGGGTGGAGCACGTGTCCCGGCTGTCTCAGGATTTCAGGACCCAGTACTGCCTTTCTGAGTATCTTTCAGCTTACCCACCTTCCCCATATTCCTCGCTTACCCACCTTTTCCATGAGCTTCCACTATATAAATAACCTATGTAGAATTTATGCCCTCTGCAAAGAAAACTTAAGGAGGCATTTTCACCTTACGTTATAATATTTCTGACAGAAAAGCATCACAAAGTCATAAAATAGGACTGGACCTTACCCAGCCCAGAAAAATGAATTCAGATGTTTGGTTTTGCTGGCGCTGAAATTTGATGACCTAGGTTCAGAAATTTAGGGATTCAGACTTATTCACTCACAACAGAGAAAAAAACATCTTTATTTCTATATTTTTATCTTCTGTTCTAGAATTCACATGATATAAAAAATTATATCACATTCCAGTGTATACAGAAAACTGAAGCAAATTTAAAGATAATACTTTACTCTTGCAATGGACTTGCATGTACTCTATTTTTATTTTAACCTATTCTAATTCTTTTTAAAAAATACCAGTTGGGATGCACTAATTTGATTTTATGACCTATTAATGGGTTACATACTGTTGTACTCACAAGGATTGGGAAAAGTAAGAGATAAATTATAATTACTGTAGGGTGTGCACTATACATGGGTATAATGATTACATGCCATGGGTATAATAATGGGCATAATCATTCCCATGTATAGTGTGCACAAAAACATGGGCGTGCATTATACACGGGGCACATTATACACGGCAACATACAATATGTTGAATGTCTGGAGGCAGAGTAGAGATGCTGATTGGAGTTTCCTTGTTTCAGTTGAACGAAGCGATCCTTTGGAAGCAAAAACTTTGGGGTTCTGTCTAATTGTGCCACCATTTCACAGTAATATTAAGATGACTTCTCATCCTGTCATTGCATTTTAGTTTCTCCACTGCTACATGGGTAGGCAAATGCTTTCTGATAGGATTAGTGGGCGTTTTTTGAGCAAGGTAAGTGTCGTATACAGGAAAGAGGAAGCAAGAGATGGTCATAGAGAAGGTCTTGGGAAACGTATTTCAGTAGATTAATAAAAAATGTTAAGAAGGTTTTATGAATGGGATAATAGGATTGTGGAGACTGGTGAATTAGATCCTATTTCCCACACCTTGGCAAATATCTCTGTCTGTATTACTGACCATGCATTTATATAAACCTGATAAGCCCAGGTCCAAGGGTTCACCTACCTTCTTGACCACTGACCCCTAGAGGTGTCCAGTCTGTACCAAAGAAGGGAGAAAAGAGATGTGAGTGATTCCAGCTCTATACCCCAAAACCCTTTTATGAGTTAAACCAGAAAATGATGGGGAAATGGTTGTGCTTTATCTTTTTATGTGTTCATTAAAAAATCATTCTGGTAGTTAGTGCTTCACACAAACATGAAAAACTCAAGAAAGACCATGAATTCCTGAGAGCCCCTGCTGCGTTGTGCCCTGACTAGCATGCCTCCTTGCTCTCATCCCCACCAGAGGGAATGGGGTCCTGTTCCACAGGGAGGGCCCGCAGGCTTCCTCCTGTGGCCTGTCTCTCTGTCCCCGCAGCCATCCCACCAGCTGCACTACTGAGCAAGGCACAAAAATTGCTTTCTCACAGTCTCAATCTGGCAGAATAAGAGAATCAAATAGAGTAGGATTGTTTTTTTGAAATCCAATGTTCATTTCTGATGGCTGATCTTTTAACTAGCTTCTGTGAAATCTGTGAAGATAATTTTCCTTTTGTGTATAGATTTGGCACATATTTTTGGTGTGCATGTGAATATATGTGTGTGTACACTGGTGCCCGTGTGTGTTACATGTTACTGTTTTTCTACAGGACTTAAATTTGGTCTAGTTTCTTATCAGGTCATCTCTATTCGTGTGTGTATGCATTTGTGTTATTAGTTTCTTTTTCCTTTGGTATCTGTTTACTTGGGTATTTCTGTGTGTGACCCTCTTTTGGTTAACATGCATTCGTGAGTATCTGCATTTCACTTTAGTTTCATAACTCCCGGGATATCTTTTCCCAAGTCTGAGGTCATCTCTTGCCATATCTCTGCCTTTTTTTTCTTTAACACAAAATCTGTTCCTTTCTTCCCTTTCACAGCAATTCTGGAACTCAAGAGCAAACATCTCTCTCCCAGTTCCCCTCAACCTCCTTTCATTCCACTCTCTGACACACGCCTCCAGACACATGCATAGCTGAGGAGCTGGCATTTCATGAAGAAAAGAATAAAGGTAGGGACTCACCTGAGGGAATGATGAGTGCGGTGAGAAATAGCAGCACCTTGGGTCCCAAGAGCGGCATATCTAACAGGGTGGTGGGAAGAGCAGACACCATGATGCTCAGAGACGCATCAGCATCTTAGTTCTAGGACAGGATGTCTGTGGCCCCTGTCTCCTTATCCTCCAAGGAGCTTTCCTGGTCCCCCATATGATTCCAACTATTTCTCTCTTTTCTTTCCTCCAACATTTAGTTCCTAATTTAAATCCCATTCTTCGATCACTTACCATTCTCTCTCCCATTACTCTTTCCTACCAAGTCAGGAGAAATTTTATGTTTTAAATGGTCCATACTTGCCCCTACCCTGTGGTTTCTTTCAGCCCTAGGGTCTGATCTTATCTTTTGATATCTATGACTTGCATATATCATCTGCTAATCTCCGTGTCTTCTTTCATTTGAATTTCATGAATAATTGGGGCATCTGTTCAATTTTAAATTCAGTGACATTCCCCATTGCCCCACTCCAACCCTTCAATGCATACACACATACACACACACACATGCACACACACAAATGCACACACTCTCTGTTTATCCAGAATTTTATACAATCAAACAACTCACTGTCTATGGTCCTCTGCTCTTTCCACCGAGTCCTTTGGCTGCTGATGGTGTCTCTCCCCTTCTCACGCTATTCCTACTTTGGCTGGAGAATAAGATGAACAGGGCCACTCCCTGGGAAGGACTTCAATTTTGGCCTCCTGAAACAATGAGATGAGGGAGAGTGAGAGAGAGAGAGCAAGAGAGGGAGAGAACGAGAGAGTGAGAGAGAGCCAGGCTACAGGAGTGCAATGAGGCTGAAATGAGAAGGGGATGGGACTTTGCAGTCACTCACACCCTCATTCCAAAGGTTATGACCACATCGGTGAGAGATACTGCTGTTCCTTAGAAGGGTTGGCCCAAGTTCGTGTATGCCTTTCTTCCATGAGCTTATTTTCCCTCTCGCAATCTGGCCCCCTCACCCTCACCCCCCTTCCCTGGGGTTTCTTCTTACCTAATTGGTTCTATCTCATCCTCGGAATGTTTTAGTGCACATTACCAGAATCTGTTCCTATCTATGACAATCTTCCCTGTTTGAATCATTTTTGTATCCTCCTTTCTTGCTTTGTTCTTTTCCTCTATTCAGTACCAACAGATTCTTTTGTAAACCTGTATTTATCTTTTTTTGCCTCTTTCTTGACCCATACATTCAGACTCTTGTTTTTTCTTCCCCTAGAAATCCTATTTATTCCCACATCCAACCAAAAACAGACACCATATGAGTTCTGTCCAAGAAGAAGGTTGGCTGTCTCAGGGGTGAAAAAAGTTGAAAAACACAGTACCCTCTGTATCATTTGAAAATGTGGAGGAACTCTATGGGAGGAGGTGCCAGCTGTATTCTGTCTTTTGGCTTTGTTTAAGTTTATGCTGAGAATCTTGGTTTCTGGAGTCTTAAGTACAAAAATGCCAACAGAAGCCCAAAGAAACTGAGAGCCAAATTTGTGTTTATTTGCTTGACTTAGTTTCCACCAGTACTTTTCCTCATATCATGTAATATGTGGACAATACTTTCTCAGATCCAGGAGTTTTAAAGACTTCGTTTTTGCTCTTATTCATAGAAACTCCATGGTTAGACCATTAAAGTATCTCCACTTTGCCCCTAACATTGTGGCTCAGTTGGTTGAGTGTCATTCTGTACAGTGAAAAGTTACCTGGTTTGATTCCTAGTCAGGGCACATGCCTGGGGTGTGGATTTGGTCCCCTAGTCGGGGCACCCACATGAGGCAACCAATCAATGTTTCTCTCTCATATCGATGTTTCTCTCTTTTTCCTTCCCCCTCTCTAAAAATAAATAAAATCCTTTTAAAATAAAATAAAGTCTCTCCACTTTGAAGAGAAACAACTTGAATTACAGAAACTCATATACGAGGAGTGGTTAACCTTATGTGCACTCGAAGTGTGTGTCAAGGCGTCCGTTCAGTCCTGTGGCCTATGTCGTGTATCTCCCTGAAGAGCTAACTTAAGAGAAGAGTACAGATGAACACACAGAGCAGACAGTTTTAATCAATTAAAGACCAGAAGAAAGGAAGGTCAATGATGAAGGAAGGAGGGATGGAAGGGATGGAGGGAGGGAAGAGAAAAGCTAACTTTTACCTGTTTTTTTTTAGCTGTTTAGTGGAAGGAAAAGAGAGCAACAGACATAATGAGATGTAAGTGAATAGCACCTCTGGTTCCTTGGGGGGAGATGTTAGTGCTCCATTTTTGAGATACATGGATTTTGCTGAGTTCCTAGAACAAATTGGAGTACAAACCCAGCTCTTTAGTGATCTGCTTGGCCCAGAACTTGCACTTCTTCCATCTGCTCTGCAGTGAGAGTACAGAGGCTGGAAAACAGATGTGATTGTAGTCTGGGAAGAGTCAGAGAAAGAAAAGGCAGGAGTGGGGGCGGGGGAAAAAACAAAAAAGCAGATGCAAAGCAGACCTAAGCAGGACATGTAACAAAGAGCCTAGAGCAGCAATCATGTTTTCCATGAAGTTCAGACAGATGGGGAAACTGAACTAAGGCCAATCATTTGGCAGGGACAGCAATGACCTCAATGTGCTGGCCAGGCTAGAGACTGTGGTGCAGGAAAGCCTCCCCAGGCAGTGGGAGGGGGCGCTCTCCTGGGGTCCTGGGAGGGAGTCTGAAGTTAGGGCAGTGGAAATGGAACAGAATGTTTACAGCCAGGCAGAGAGAGAAGGCAGGCAGGGAGCGGAGGAAAGGAGAGGAAGCAAAGTGGAACTGGTGGAAGAGCAGAAACCACCATCTATTCCTGGGCTTCAACAGTGTGCAGGAATGCAGTTTGTTTCAAAGTACTTTGGTTATTTTTTTTTCCTTCATGGTAGCTATGGCAGCTCCCCATTTGTTTTAGAGCCCAGGCTTGGATCCCTAGGTTTGGAGAACCTCAGATTTACTTTGCCTAGGTGATTTGGTCAAACTCTGTTCTATTATGTTATCAGTTTATCATTGAATTACATGAAGCCAGAGTCAGCATCATTGGTCAAAACTGAGCGACTGTCAACCACACATGTGAGCCTATAATTTTCTGAGGTGCTCACTGACGCTGGGAAAGAGCTCCCCGGGGAAGCAGAACTCCTGTGAGACTCAGACCAGGTCTCTCCTGGGTGAAGAGCACATTCTCCAGCAACAGGAAAGTCCTCCATGGAAATGATGGGCAGGTGCAGAACTGCCTTTAAGAAAGGCAAGCTAATGTTTGAGTTACTCAGGAAAAGTTTAGTTTTCAAAAAAGGTCTCCAAGCAATGGAAGATGGGCAAAGTGCAAAGGAAGAAAAGGGAGACATAGATATAAGACAGCACACTGGATTTATTCATCTGTTTACTGGCCTGTGAAGAATACACCCATTAGCTGAAGGCCTCTGGGCAAATGTACAGAAATGTTATTACTATGTCCAATCCAACTAAATTAAACCCAGGGCCTAAACACACACACACAAATTTCCATAAAAGGAAGGAGAGGAGGGAGGAGGGTTATATGAGGTGGGGTTGGGGAGAGGGAGGGCAGAGAGAGCAGTGTGTGTAGAGGGATGAAGCAATAGAGCCGAGACAGCCAAATCTGAACGATGGACTCAGCACAGGAGTTAGGAGGCAGCCAACCTATGTCCTCAGAAAACTTGGGCTTGGGAGAACTCCCCACTTCGTAGTACTCCAACCTGCAATAACACACTGTTCTTCATGCCTCTGTACATCACACTTACTCCTTCTTTCTGTGATATCCTTTTCCCAAGTCTACTAGCTGAAGGCTTATATGTACACGAAAGCCTGGCTTAGATGCTGCCTCTTCTCTTTGCTTCTTGGCCCCCTTTGCTTCTAAGGAATTAACCATTCCTTCTATGGAGCAACCTCTTTGTTTTTAATAATTGTATCATCAACTTTATTATATTCTTTTGCATATTCATATTTTGGGTTAGACTGAGAGTTCTTTGAAAGCAGAGGCTAAATTTTACTTACGTGTACCTAACGACTCAAAATTTTGCCATTTGAATTGAATTGAGATGAAGACTTGAAATAGTAATTTCCCATTTCAAGATAGGAACATTCAATATCTGAGTCAGATGCAAAGAAGTAGAGGATACAGTTCTGAAGAAGAAAGGGGTCTGAGAGTACAGCAAGTGGAACAACTAGACCATGCGCTGAAGTGACAGGAGGGGAACAGAACCAGAGGAAATGGGCAGAGCAAGTGAGCCACAGTTACCCCAGAAGCAGAGGAATTTCAACATGAAGGCCGTCATCAAAATCAGTGCCTGTAAACGTATGTAACTTAATGTCTACAATAACTAGCGCTTTTGTCTCGTTCTGCTTTGTATACATTTTCTGATGGTGCTAGTTGTCTTGCATTGTTACACCCACACACCCTAGACCATGAAAACAGAAAATGCATGATCCAAGTTCAGGATTCTGCTAAGGTTCCTGAAACAGAACCCACAACAACAGTTTTGACGAAATGACAAAACTGGGTACTCACAAACAAAATAGGACAAATACTAGAAATTCATGAACAGGAAGGAAATCTCCATCTTCCCTTTCTACCCACACAAAAAAACCCAAACAAAAACAGAAAGCCTGGAATTTGTAAACATGGAAAAAACCCAGGAAAGTCTGTATTTCCATAATTATTAACAAACGTATATATCTATTCAGTTTATTACAATTGTATGATTAATATATATTTATATTTTTATAGATTATATGTGCTGGGCAGCCTGCAAGGTGTCTGCCAATGATCCCTACCTTCTATTCTCTACGTGCAGTCCTCACCCCTTGAGCATGGGCAAATTTAGGGATTACTAGCAAATAGAATGCAGCCGAGACAACGGGACTTGGGCTTCTAGTTCTGGGCTTCTCTTGGGATCTTTTGCTTGCTTGTGTGCTCTGAACAAAGCCAGCTGCCATGGTGTGAACTACTCTATAGAAATACCAGTGTGGCAAGAATGAATGTCTCTGGACAACAGCCAGCAACCTAAGGCCTATCAGAAGCCATGCGAATGAACTTGGAAGTGGATATTCTCTGTTGGGGCCTGAGAAGAAGGTGGGGGCTGGGTGAACAAGGTGAAGGGATTAAGCAAAAAGAAACAAAATTAAAAAGTACAATATACAGATGATGTATTATAAAATCGCATACCTGAAACCTATATAATTTTATTAATCAATGTCACCCCAATAAATTCAATAAAAAAAGAAGAAGACCATAGTCCCAGGCAACACCTTGACTATATAGCCTCGTGAGTTGCCCTGAGCCAGGGGCACATAGCGAAACTGTCCTGGAACTCCTAATCGACAGAAACTTTGGGAACATAAATGTTTGCTGTCTTAAGCTGCTAAATAGATAAGTAATATGTCCTATAACTACAATTCTATACATAATTATTTTATCTATTATATAAATGTATGTATTTATAACTATATAGTATATGTTATAATGGTATAATTATTAATTTAAAGGATTACAAATTAGCTGTTATTATATGTTAGCTATAATATATTAGTTAATTATAATAACTAGTGTTTATGGAACACTTACAATATGCTAGGCCTGTGCTAAAAGTATGATTATGCTCCTTTTGAAATTAGTACATTAAGAGGAAAGCAGAGAGGAAAGGAAAAAAAGATTAAAGAAATCTATCTATGAATCCTAATTCACTATGATTCTCATGTGAAACATAATTCACTATGAATCAAACGTTTTATTAACTTAGTACTACAACTTACTTGAAATGTAGAAAGTCTGATGAGAGACTATAGAACTAAATAATTAGAAAACTTAATTTGTAAGAAAGAATTAAAGAAATTTAAGTTATTTTGCCTGGAGAAGAAAACCTGAAGGAAAAATTTAATAAAATATTAATGTACATTATTTTGAAGATTTTGGTAACTTTATATTTACTGCTTCCACAAAAATTAGGGAAGAATAAAAATAAATGTAATAAAGGATAGCATAGAGAATATAGTCAATATTCTAGTAACAGTGTTGGGTGGATATGAGAGTTATTGGGCTGATCACTTAGTTATATGGCATCCAATCACTGGGGTGTACATCTGAAACTATATAATATTGTATGTCAACTATCATAGAAAAATAAAAAATTGCTTAAAAATTAAAATAAATTTATTTTCAAGCTTAGTTTTAAAAAAATTATTGATTGATTTTATATATAGAGAGAGAAATATCAATCTGTTGTTCCACGTGCTTGTAGTACGTGGTGGGAGACTGAAGCCGCAATCTCGGTGTATCAGGGACACTTCAACCAACCACGCTACCTGGCCAGGGCTCCCTCTAGCCTTTCTATTAGAGGCATTTGGTATATAGCAGAAATAAAACACAACATTTTGCCTTTATATTGCTTACATTTTCTAAGGAAAGTCACAGTGATTAGTTCTTTGGATATAGACTTCCTCTCCAGTGAGTTGGCATTGATATATTTCTAAAAAAAGAATGATGTATTGGACGATTAATAAAAGTCAGAAATGAATTTTGTCACAGGGAAATTGGAATTTGCTTGTTGTTCAGTGGGGTCACCTGTAAATTTAAACTCCCTGGGGTAAGAGTGAAGGAGGCTACTAGAGCTGTCCTGAGAATGGCGACGGGCAGAAGTACAGTGCTACTTTTCCAAATGCTACGTACCGTTTGGTTATCATGAGCCTTTGAGATCTTTCCATTTGAAGGTCCTCCTCCCCAGTTCCCTTAATAGTGTCAATAAACCACACCAAAACTTAGTGACTTAACAGAATAATTCATTATTTTCCATGATTTTCTATGTCGATCAGGTAGTAACAGTGTTGGCTGCAAGATCCAACATGGCCTCATTCAGATGGCTAGCTGGTGCCACCCGCCATCAGGAATCTCTGGTGGGATTGCTGGCAAAGAGTTCTCTTCCGTGTAGTATCCAGACCTGACCCCACTTGGGCTTCAGAGAGCATGACTGTGGGCTGAGAGAGGGAGCATGCCAAGGAGCAAGGGAAGAAACTGCAAATCTCTTAAGTTTCAGCTTCCGAGGTTTCCCAGCATTACTTCCACCATGTTCTATTGGTCAAAGTAAGTCAACAGAGTCAGTTTCTGTTTAAGGGAAGGACAAAGGGATTCTACCTCTTGATAGGAAGAATGGCAAGAAATGTTTAGTGATTTTATGTGTGTGTGTGTAGTCATCTTTAATCTATCTCTGTGCCTCTGAAGTTAAACTGAATCTTTTTAAAATATATTTTATTGATTAT
>PVKM010031966.1:0-16610 GCA_004027735.1 Carollia perspicillata | reverse complement strand
ATTACCCCAACTCAACAGTCAGTAGAAATCACGTTAGTGTGGCCTCCTCAAGTTGTTGGCGGCCACCCCAACTCAAGAGTGCCAAGCTCACCATTGGGTGGGCTTTACTGGTGCTCGTTTGCCCACATTAAATGTAATTTTTGAAAAAATAGTGTTCTTGTGAGTGTTGCAGGCCATGTGTATGAGCCCATCCCAGAAGGGAAGCAAACTACCCTTGTTCATTTAGAGTTGTTGTCTTTCTTCACATCTGACTCCCAGGAAACCACTGAAGCACCCAGGGTAGTCTGGCCCACGAGGTAGTGACTAGCACAGTGTCATTTTATTCTTCCCTTTCAGCATTTTTGATTGTGTATGGAAATATGATGGCTATAGGCTTGAAAAGGGAGGCAGGGATGGATATACTTTCACAATTGAACACTTTTAAAAAAGGAGAAACTTTGTTTCTGGGAAATTCGTCCAAAACTAGTACAATCTCCAAGGTTTTCATATTCCAGAGGTCAAATTATCATATGCATTAAGGTAAAAAGACTAATTAGGTTGCCCGTGAAAGCTACTTTTAGAGGTTTTAAAATTACATTTGTTTCTTGCAGAAATTACTGAATTTTCTGAGCTTCTTCAGCTTCATATTGTGTAAGTAGAATACACTTGAAGAATACCCCCACATAGATTCTCCAGTGTTTTTTTAAATACAGTACCTTTTATACATTTGGTAGGATATCGAAAAGACACTCTTTTTAAGTGCGCAATTTAAATTTGATAAAAGTACACAGAGAGATTGGTCTCTGGATTGTATCAATGTATCTAGGCCCATGCCCATATTAAAGTAATAGAATAGAAATAGCAGAACACAAAGGGAATTTAATGCACAAACTGTACCTTGCTAACTTCAAATCTAGATTGAGACTCTGTCGTGTCCCAAAAGGTGGGGTCTTGTGGGACATACAGCCTTTGTGGCAACTACTGAGTTCTGTGTCTGTAACCTGACAGCAGCCATAGTTCCTATTTTAAAAAATGGTGTGGCTGTATCCCAATAAATGTTTATTTAGAAAGCCAGATTGTGGGCCAGATATGGCCCATGAGCCATTCTTTGCAAGTCCCTAATCTAGAAAATAATACATAACTATGGCCTAAAGATGGAACTCACTCTCTTTTGCCAACCAGATTTTAAGCAGGAATAATGCGCCCTCCCCAGGATTCACTGCAGGAGTATACAAATAAAATTCAACGATGGTGGCATTACTTTCTCACATTCTGACCTAACGACTCCCATAAGTGGGAGGGAAAAAATGAAATTTTAGTAATTTATTTTTTCTTATTTTGATGCATCAGATTGTATTTAATTTTATAGAAGAAAAACAAATCCATACTATAAAATGATACAGCTAATTATAGTCAGACTGAGATGTGCAAAATGAGGTAGATATTTTTTTGTTTAGTAGGTACAGCCATTAAGTAGGTCAGTGGCATAGGGACAGATGTGGCGTTTGATAGATCCCACTCTTGTGGAAGAAAGGGGGTTTTTAAAGTCTCCATTACACAGTGTCACATTATATAACGTTATTGCTACATCCGGTGACACAGAAGAAACTGATATTACATGACCTGATGCAAATTCAAATGGAAAATTTGGACCATACAAATGGATTAAACACCCTTGAAAATCATATGGAGTACAATTCCAAAGGATTTCTGGTCATTCAGAAATGCTATTACCTCTCAGCTAAGAAATGTAGACTGTTTTGTTAGTGATCACACTGAAGCATGAAATTGGGGAGGAAGACTGTTAATGGGTCAGGCAAGGTGAGAAATAAGAAATATTATTTTAAAGTAGAATGTTGTGACAAATATGTGGCAAAATGTAAAATTACCTCTCAGAAAAATCTGTGTTTATTTTCAGTCACTATTTATGGTATGGAAAACGTATTATGGCTGGAAAATCTCACATGAAAAGTTCTTAGCCTAAAAAGCTCACTAACCTTCTCAGAATAGGTCTGTGGTTGTCCATGCATGCTGCAGAAGTCTTCTGGGAAAGCAATTTTTATGTCATTTAGAATGTATACTTGTTTCTAGAATAGCATTTTGTGAATTTTTAAAAAACCTATTTTTCATTTTTCTAGTTATTGTAAAACTGTATAATTGAGGGATGAGTCGGCAAATATGTTAAGGCTGGAGTACTTCGTTAACATAATAAATGTTTACTACCTTGCAGACTCTACTGATTGAAAGACATTCTTGATTGAGGTTGATGGTTGTCCATCAGAAGATTAAGCTCTTTCTTTTTTAATTTATTTTTGAAAAGATTTTATTTATTTATTTTTAGAGAGAGGAGAAAGGAAGGAGAAAGAGAGGGAGAGAAACAACAATGTGTGTTTGCCTCTCAAACACTCAAACTGGGGACCTGGCCCACAACCCCGGGAATGTGCCCCGATTGAGAATCAAACAGGCAACCCCTTGGTTTGTAGGCCCGCGTTCAATCTGCTGAGCTACACCAGCCAAAGCAAGCTCTTTCTTTTTTAATGTTCTGAATATATAATGTTAGGTTACTTAATTTAAACTACTTTTTTAACTTCCTTTAAGAAAAGTATTACTTGATTCTTCTTATCCCTTCAGTACTTATTTTGATATTTAATATAGAATATCAGGAAAATGAAGTCAGTAATAATTGAAGATTTTTAGTTGGTATATCTTACATGAAGATATTTATTAGGTTGTTTTTTAAAATATTTTGTTTACTTATCTTTAGAGGGGAAGGGAAGGAGAGAGGGAGAGAAATATCAATGTATGGTTATCTCTTGTGCGTCCCCTGCTGGGGACCAGCCTGCAACCCAGGCGTGTACCCTGACTGGGAATCAAACCACGATCCTTTGGTTTGCAGGTATCATGTTGTTTTTAATAAAGGATATTTACTGTGAAAAATTAGAAATAGCTAAATTTTTAAATATAATGTATAGCTAAGCAACAGTAAAAAATTACTAGAAAGGTATAAAATCTTTGCAATGAAAATTTAAATATTTCGGTGATATTGTAAGAATTGCATTTAACAAGTTAATTTTGGTTGAATTCTTCATTTATCACAATTGTAGCACAAGCACCCCTTTGTTTCATTATCAGTAAGTAGCAATGCTTTACACTTTGAAGCACAAAGCAGGCTTTGTTCACCTTTTTATTCCTACCTTCTGCCTATTCACCTAAATAGCATAGTCTCTTGGCCAGTCTCTCTTTAAACATCATGAGTGTGCAACACATGTGTTTTAGAATGAATGAGCCTTGTCAAGAAGCCGAACCTGCACATGATGCTCTCTCTGGGGACGATGCTATGAAATTGTTGTATAATGACTACTTTTAGGTATTTATTTATTAAAAAGCTCTCACCTGCTATGTAATATTAGTCTGAAATAATGTCATCAGAGAGCCAGTTCAGTGTGCTTTAAATGCATTCATGAAAACTGTCATGGAATATTTTCATTTTTAATTCTTAATATACTTAAAATAATTGGCTATTTGATTTGTACATTTGTGTGTATTTCTCAGCTTATTTAGTATCTTATTCTAAGAATGTTTCAGAGCTCTAAATATATTTAGATCTCAAATATATTTCCTTAAAAAGCATGTAATGTATTTACCAAATGCTACAAATTTAAAATTCATTTTGTTTGAAATGAGTATCTATTATTCAAAATAATAGTTGAAATATATATAGCCCTGATATTTCAAAATATTAACCTTTCACTGAATTGATTAAAAGCATATAATCTGACTTTGAAGTATTTTGAAAACCTGACTACTGAAAATCAATCAAATTATATTTGTTCTTTGGTAATGTAAAACATTTGCTTCATTTTTCAAAGACTGACTGTCCCATGCACCCTGCCAATGAATAGATTTAGTAGAAACCATAAGCTATGCAGAGGATCATTAATAAGAGAGAATCAGAAACAAAGAAAAGTTAGTGGGTTAATTATGGTAAATATGATTTATGCATCTGTTTAGGCAGTCAGGGGAATACAAAAGAGAATTTGAAAGATACTAAAAATCTAAACCCAAATTAAAAAAACTCAAGGATAGCATTTTTTCAGAGAATGATGAACATTTATTAAATATTTTTATGTAAATGCAGACTTGGAGAAGGACAGTAAACTGCATTTGTTTTTTTTTTTAAGGCAGCATGAATATCTTACCTAAATCCTCTTATAATTAGCAGTGCCACAGAATCAAGCCATACAGATGGGGCCACAGGGTAAAGGTGCACAAGTTCAAAAGCACTAAGTTGAAAAAAGTATCCAGGGAACAAAATGACATATTTTCAATATGATAATTGTACCTCTTTAAATGGCATGTTCTGAAACACTTTTTACAAAACATTTTTGCTAAATTTTTAAATATAATTACAGTCACAATGTTTATGATGAGATATTTTAGCCTTTGCATTCTCTATATTTGATTTTGAATTTTTTCTTTGTGGTCAGTTATTTGATTGGTTCTTTCAAGTATTTAATGGGTGCATAAATATCACATGGCTATTTAACCTATTTAAGTATTTTATTTATTACATAATATAGTTATGTTAAATCCTTACTTAATTTTAACTGAGTCTATGTGAGTTCAAAAGATAGTCTCCCTACTGTGTACATCTGATTCTGTTCTGCTTTCTTTCAAATTCTTGAGTGGCCTCTCATGCCAACAGAATAAAACCCAAATTTTTCTGAATGACAGAAAAAGCCCTTTATGCTCCTAATTGCTTTCAACCCCCACTGTGCCTCCATATCTGAGACACTGTCAGCTGATCCATACTGGACTATCTCATGGTTTACTAAACTTGGCATACTCCCTTACACCTCTGTAACTTTCTATATTTCTCCTTGATTTTTAAGTCCCTTTTCTTAGTACATCTGGCAAAATTAGAGTCATTACTCAAAACTCATGTTAGTAATAATCTCTGGATCTCCTCCACTGTGTTTATTTACTTTATAATGGTGCTATTCAGTACAGTCACCACTAGTTACATGTAGCTCTTTAAATTTAAATTAATTAAAATAAAATAACATTTGAAAATTTATTTTCTTATTAGTGTCAGTCTTATTTCAAGTGCTCAGTGTCCATACATAACTCGTTGCTACCTCATTGGACACCATGGATATAAAATATTTTCATAATCACTAAAAGTGCTACAGGATAGCACTACCTTAAGTCATAATCATCAAATTGTATTGTAAATAGTAGTTATTTTATTCCTCTGTTTCTCTATCTGGAGATCCTTTAAAGTAATGACCTAGATCATTGGTGTGCAGGGCACACAGTAAGAAAGCAGGGTTTTTTTTGTACTGCACATACAATACTCATAACCATCTTTACAGGGGAAGCACAGTAAACTATGTAACCTCAGGGGATAAGCAGAAATATTAAAGACACGGAAAACATCCCTAGGGCAAAGGCCTTTGCATCATGGGACTAAATACTCTCAGCTAAACCGCACTTAAAATCTGAAGGGAAGGAGACCTGGGGTCTCCTGTCACAGCTGCCGTGAAGATCATGAGGGCCTTGGGCAGAGGTTATCTGAGAAAACATCAACAAAGAATAATGCTGCTTAGGTTTCCAGCACATTTTGTGCAGTCACAATTAGATACTGAAATAAAAGTATTGATTATTTAAATGTTATGAGACTAAACAATACCAGAAATGGTTAGATGAAGCTGAAAGCTTCTATTTCATGTATCACCTGTGCCAAGGAACTGACCACTATGGGCATGGGTAGTCCCACGTGGGTAATAGATGCAGTGAGAGAACCAGAGCAGAAAAATAAAATCTCTGAACTTCAACCATAAAAGAGCACAATTCTAAACACTATTATTAAACCAGTAATCTGTATAGGGATTATGGGTAATTAGAATTTTTGTTAAACTAGGTTTGTGCCTTAGAATTATTTATTGTATTTAAATATATGCATATATCAATTACAATAAGGTATGCATAGTTCTTTTGTAATTTGAATTCCATTATGTTATTTAAAGTTCACAAGTTATCTTTAGAAAGCTAGCATGCAGAGACCTTTGTGGTTCCACTTATGATTAGGACCCAGAAAGCTGCAAGAGAATTTACTTCCACCCTAGAATTAAGAAAAAAGCAGATAATCTCCCAAATCACAACTTTTGCTGATACCATCAGAGAGTCAAGGTTGAAAGTCAACCAATTAAACTGAATTCCAAATAACGACCAGATCTTCCAAGAAGAAATAGACACATAAACTTTTTTCTTGCTTGCAGAATATAGGAAGAGGCAGTCAGTTTTCAAGTTAGTAACAAAAAATCAGCTAAAATGTTAATGACTTCTTAAGGCTTCCTGAGAACTAGCAAGTCAGTTTAGAATAGTCGGGAGCCAAAAACACATGGGGTTTCACACTAACTCAAAAGCTCTTTTCTAAAGATTTCCACTGGTGCTCTTAAGAAAGACTGAAGGCAAGGAGGAAACTGGAGAGAGTTCCCTCAATGACATAGGCATGCAGGAAGTGGTCTGCTGATACTGGGGTGCAGGACAAAAGCCATGCACCTTCCCAGCTCCTCCCTAGTATACAGTGAAAGCTTTGAGCTGGAAGAGGAGCAGCAACCACATGTCATCAGGGATAGGCAAAAATTCCATTGCTTCTGGGAAGAGAAGAAAAGCAAAGCACACACCTATCTCTGGGACAGGGGTAGGAACTGTACTTTTTCCTAGGATACAGGGAAAAATCCATTGCTTCTGCAAAGAGGTCAGAAGCAAAGACTCTACTCCCAGGAAAGAGGTTAGAAACTAGTTTCAATTCAGGATGTTTTATTGATACCAAGCAGAGGTCTGCTTTCATTGGAGACAGGGCAAGAAACTCCTCCCTAAGATAAATCACTGGTACTGGCACAGATTTTGACTGCTATGGAAAGGAAAACACCTGAACTCCAAGGAAGCCTAGCCCGAAGAGCATAGCAGTGAGATTCCTGGCTTTTCTATTTGCTGCATTTATTCCAGACAGGGTACTGGAGAAGTTGGCAACCTGGAAATGCTATCAGACAAAGACAAAAAAAAAGCCCCAAGAAACAGCTAATTTCTCAAGTCAAAATATCAGGAAAGGGGCAACCTAGTAAGACAGAACAGTTTTAGACAATAACTGCTAAAATCTAGCCAAAAATCATAGGAAAAAAGTGGCCACACTCTTGGCAGTAATGGTCAGATTGAGAACCAAGACTTCCACTCTTACCAGGCTGTAAATGAGCTCCCCACACTCTCCCTCTCCTCAAGGTTTCAAGCAAGGCTGAATGGAGAGCCAAGACTTCCACCCTTTGCCTAGCAGTGGAGAGCACTGTTTCTTCTGCAGTGTTAGTGGAGACCACGTGGGTGGAGTGCACTTTCACCTCCACCAGATAATGAGGCCCTCCTGTCCCTGCTCAGTGGGATGGTGTCAGAGGAATTCTCCTGGAGAGGCAGCACTTTCAGCAGCGCCCTGCAGTCACAAAGTCACCACCACATAGTCTCAGCAGAGGCTCTGTTGGAGTAACAATGAGGCAACCTTGCCCCTCTCAGTCAGTGTCTCCTGGTGGCAACCTAGTGAGGAACCTGGGTGTCTGTCTACTTCTTCCTTCCCTCACTGGAGCTGTATCAGAGGGATACTAACACACAAAATTTTAATAAGACCCAGTCCCTCATAATATATACACAAAAAGTCCTGGTTTTAATTGAAAATCACTTGTCATGTGACAAACGGGGAACAATTCAAATTGAATAAGCAAATACAACAAACAGATGCTAACGCCAAGATGACAGAGATGTTAGAATTGCCTGACAACAATTTTAAGGCAACCATTATAAAAATGCTTTAATAAGCAGTTACAAATGTGCTTGAAACAATTGAAAAAATTAAAAATTCTTGTCACAATATCAAAGACAGATAAGATATGAGAAAAACCAAATGGAAATTTTAGAATGGAAAAATAAAAACTCAAGAGAATGGATTCATCAGCAGAACACAGAGCAGAGAAAAAAAAAAAGAACCAGTAAATGTGACATAGAACAACGGAAATTTACCAAATTGAACATCAGAGAGAAATTAGACCAAAAAAATCCAAAAAAAAACACAGAGCCTCAGGAAATTTGTGGGATGGAACATTCACGAAATATCTAAAATGTATGTTAGTTGAATCCCAGAAGAGGGTAGAAAAAGGTAAGGCTGAAAACATATTAAAAATTAATAGCTGAAAATTTCCAAGACTTGGGAAAAGTCATAAGCCTACAGATTCATTAAGTGAGTGATTTCCGATTAAGATATATGTAAAGGAAGCCACACCAAGACATATTATAATCAAGCTTCTTAAACTAATGAAGAAGGAAAAATGTTCAAAGTAGTCAGAGAAAGACTACACTTTATCTAAAGCAGGATAAATGACAGTAGATTTATCATCAGAAACCGCTGATGTCAGAGAAGGAAGGACAAGAATTTTCAAGTGCTGAAAGAAAAGTGTCAGTCCAGAACCTGTACTCAGGGAAAACACGCTTTGGGATGAAGCAGGGAAACACAGCCTTCTCAAATGAAGACAGCAGAGCATTTGTCGCCAGCAGACCTACAAAAGAACAATGAACAGAGTGTGCATACAGAAAGAAAACGATAAAAGAAGGAATCTTGGAACTTCAGGAAGGAAGAGTAAACATATGGGTAAATGTAATAGACTTTTCTAGAGTTTTCTTAATTAAATTTGACTGTTGAATTAAAATTATAGCACTTATGTGGTTCTAAATATATATAGAGGAAATAGCAAGACAAAGAACATAAAAGAGGCACAAGATTCCCGACCTTCACTAAAACTAGTAAAATAGTAACCGCAGTAGACTGTGGTAAGTTATGTACATATAATACCTAGAATAACCACTAAAAGCCTATGCAAAACAAATTTTATTATAATTTACCTCTCAAAACAAAAATACCAAGAAGTTATACAAAGAAATACACTCAAAAACCACATAGATAAATTAAAGTTCAGTTAAAAGTGTATGTAACTCACAGGAAGGAAGGAAAAAGAAAACAGAAAAATTGAGAGCAAATATAAAAAATGAATAAAAAAGGGCAGATTTGAGCCCTAACTGACGAAAATTATGTTAAATTAACACCAAAGAAAAGAGATAGGTAGAAAGTGAAGCAAGAAAACAGACAAACAAACAAAAAACTCATCACTTACCTGTATGCCGTAATTAAGAAACTAGCTTTGAACACAGTAATTTAGATAAGTTGAAAGTAAAAGGATGTGAAGATCTATAAAATGCAAACAATAAAAAAAAATACCAGCTATGTTAATATCAGATGAAGTTCACTTTAGAAAAAGGAAAATTATTGAGAGTGGAGACTCACATTACATAATGATAAGAAGATTATAAAATCAAATTAACATTTATAGAACATACTTAGTAAAGATAGTAAAATATACATTGTTTCAAAGCACTCACAGGTTTAATGTAATCCCCATAAAAATGCAAGCAAGATTTTTGTAGGCATAGAGAAGACTAAACTAATTTTAAACTTCATATGGAAAGTCTTAGAAATTAGAATAGCTAAAATATGTGAAAACTAAGTAATGCAGATGTCACTCTAATTTCAAAACTTATATAGCTACAGTAATCTTGACTGTGTTCTATTGGCAGAGAGATAGACATGTAGAAAAATGGAATGGAATGGAATGGAGGACCGCACAATTCCCCACACAAGTGCAGCCTCTGATTGTTCACAAAGTTTCTAAAGCACTTCAAGTGAGGAAGCAGAGCATTTTCAATAACTGGGTCTGGACTTATTGGATATCCAAAGACAAAATAACGAGTGTCTACCTAAACCTCATACCTTATTCAAAACTAACTCAAAATGCATTATATATTTTTGCATGCAAATATAAAAATTTAGAAGAAAACACAAGAAAAAAATAAGGACCTAGGGCTTAGTGAAAAGCTCTTAAGGCGTGACACCAAAAGCATGATCTATAAAAGAAAAACATAGATAAATTAGACTGTGTCAAAATTAAACATCATTGCTCTGCAAAAGACCCTGTGAAAAGGTTGAAAAGACAAGCTACAGGCTGGGAGAAAGTATTCGCAGTTTCCCTACTAAAGAAGACCTTGTGTCTGGAATACATAAAGGACTCAGCAAGAGGGCAAAAGGCGTGGACAGATATTTCATGAAAGAGGATATACTGATGGCAAGTAAGCGCACATTTAAAAATGCAAGATCACTGCCATGAGGAAAATGCAGATGAAGACCTCAATCAGGTATTACATTCTCAGTAGGATCTGGTGGGGAAAAGGACTGCACCAAATGCCCATGGGATGCAGAGAAAGCGGATCTCTCCTGCATTGCTGGTGGGAATGTAAAATAGTGCAGCCGCTCTAAAGAGATTCATCAGTATTTTTGTTAAGTTAATTATACATTTACATACAACATAATCATTTCACTTCTGAGTGTTCCAGAGAAATTTTAAAACTCGGGTCTACACTAAACATGTACATAATTTTCATAGGAGTTTAGTTTTAATATATAAAATCTGTAAATGATCAATGTCCTTCAATAGGTAAATGGTTCAATTGTGGCACGTCTTAGGAAATATCACTCAGCAATAATGTATGCAATGTCTTAGATGGATCCCAAGAGCATTGTGTTGAGTGAAAAAAGTGTTCACATGTGTACCATTTTCTAAATGACAAGAGTCTGGAGATGGAAAACAAATTCATGCTTGCCAGGGCTGAGGGTGAGAGGTTGAGTGTGTCTGTATAAAGAAGCAGTATGAGGGGGACTAGTGCTGATGGAACAGTTCTCTATCTTGATCATGGTGGTAATTATACAAATATACACGTGATAAAATGATAAAGAAAGATATGCACTGTATTGATGTCAGTGTGTGCTTTTGATACTGTACTATAATTATTCAAAACATAACAAATATTCAGAAGAAACAGAGTGAAAGGTACATGGCACCTCTCTGTACTATTATCCTCTCAACTTCTTGTGAATCTATAATTATCACAAAATAATTTTTTGTAAAAACAATGAAGCACTGAGCTGTGAAGTACCTTCAAGAAGCCTAATACATATAATACGAAGTCTAATGTATTAAATTTTTGAAAGAGAAGAGAGAGCAGGGGAGCAAAATTTCATTTAAAGTGATAATGGTAAAAATAATATCCCAATTTGAGGAAATATACCTAAAGCTAAGAAATTCAGTGAAACCTAAGTACAACAAACAAGATGAGAATTGCGTCCAGGTACATCATAACCAAATACCTCAAAATGGTGATAAAGAAAAAAAATTAAGAGTATTTATAGGGAAAAAAAGATTATTTACAGAGGGAAAAAAAGGATGGTATAAACTTTTCTATGGAAACAACATGAGAAAACAATGGAGCAATATCTTTAAAGTACTGGAGAGAAAAGATTGTCAACCTAGAAATTTATGCCCAGGAGGAACATTTCAAAAACTATGGCTAAATAAATGTTCGGTGCTTGCCAGAGATGGGGCGAAATGGGTAAAGACAGTCAAAGGAAGAAAAATAAATAAATGTTAAAGGAATTCCTTCCGGCAGAAGGAAAAATGATACTAGATGGGAGCTTGGATTATACTAAGGAATTGAGATTATCAGAAATGGCAATTATATTGGTAAATACATAAAGTTTATTTTGTATTATACAAATCTTTTAAAATAAAGGCAATAACAATATCAAAAATATTTATCCCACAGCTGCTCACATTGCATACATAGCAGGCTTTCGATACAAATTTGTTCGGTGAAGAAGTGAATGGAAAATGAAATAAGGAAAAGTAAATTTGAAAATGGATAATGCTCATCTTATCTATTGCATTTTTAAAGCAATTATTCTTACTGATATCTCATTTTTAACTGAAAATAAAAAATTAGTTTCAATAGTTTTTATTTGATGATTGCTTCAACCTAAGCTACTCAAAGGTCATTTTATTAGGGAAGTTTCTCCTTGCCCACATTATCTAAACTTTCAAGCCCCACAATCCATATCCTTTTCTCCTCTCTGTTATTATTTGTCACTGTTTAACATTCAAATATCATATGTATTTACCTTGTTTGTCGGCATCCCACAATAAATATAATTTTCATGACTTTAGATATTTTGTCTGTTTTGTTCTGTGTGGTATCACTAGCTCTGAAAAGAGCGTGGCACATAATAGTTGCTCAATAAATACTTGTTAAATGTTGAATGTCCAAAATAGAAATTATTACATTATTTTCTTCCCCTACATATGCTATCTCAAACTGTGGTACCCTCTGTATTCTGTAGGGTTACTGATTTTAGAAACTTTTTTTTCTTGACTATGAATTTAATTAAATCATCTATTTTGGCTCAGTTTTCCTTGTAGCATTTCTCAGTTCTTTGCCTTTTTCTACACTTGATCCAAGGAGAGTCTGCTAACTGTTCTCTGTCCCAGGATGCCCTCCCCTTAAAATAGCCCCATACATATTGCCATACCATGACGTTTCTAACATGCAACGCTGTTCGTGTCATTCCTTTTCTCAAAACTCTCTTTGACACTTGAAACATATATAATTTTATTAACCAATGTAACCCCAATAAATTCAATTTAAAAAATCCTCTTTTTTGGGAAGTGTCCTGTAGACTTCGGAATAAAGTCCAAACTCCCTACCATCATGAACAAGGCCCTCCTTCCCTTTCCATCCTCATCTCCCTCTGCTCCCTGTTTGCAAGTGTCTGCGCAGAGCCCCTTGTTTTATCTCTGGCCTTTCTAATGCAGCGACCTGAACTTCAGCATCCTCCTATGTTTCATCAAGCTAACCACAGCCGTAAGTCTGGGTTAGTTAGTCACTTTCCAGACACTTTTAAAATATAACTATCAGTCAGTGTGCTGGAGAAGAGAGTACATCCTGATGTTATACTTAGTGCAGTGCTGGCCTAGACTAGGTGTGCGGACTTCTGAAAAAAGAATTGTGACTTAGAATGTGTGTTCACGGGAGAGGGATACCATTTACATGAAAAACTGCTTCAACAAAATGACAAATCTGTTGGAATTTTAAAAATTATTTTAGATATTGTTGTGGTCAAATAACAAAATATCTGGGTCTACCATGTTAAAAATACCTTTTTGAATAGTTTTTACTGAGTTTTAGGTCAGGCAGTTCCAGTATCACCAACATTTATGTTATGATCTTCCTAAACAAACTTGCCAATTTCTGACATGTTATACTTTGGGGTTAAAAAGTAGTGAATGTTTTCAAGATTCTCTAAACATTGCTGACCTTAACTGGGCATTTAATGTTAAGCAGAATCTATTCTCTGTCTACCTGGAGTAATTTCTAGTCTCATATATATGCACAGGGGCCCAAGTGAATAAACTACTTTCACCTTTATTAAGTGATTTTGGTGTTGAACTAGTTGTTATTTATTTAAGTTAAAATTATTTTGATTCTTTACATATTTAGGAAAATTAGTTTTGCTTTGAGCATTTATGTTCAGTTTCCCATGATTCTCAGCTCACTTTATTCTTTGGAAGCTATAATACAAATCATTATTTATATTTACTTCAAAGAAATTATATTGGTCATCAAGGAACATGCATAAAAGACCCATGGAAAAGCCAAAGGGGGGTAGGATTAAGGGTGGGAGGTGCTGGTGGGTGGACAGGGAGAATGGGGGGATGTAGACAATTCTACTTGAACAACAATAAAAAATATATATTTTTGTAAATGTTAGTTTTGCTTTCACTTTATGTCTCTCATTTTTATTTTCTATAAACTTTGAAAGCAGAATAAGTATAGTTTTGTTATCATCATTATGGGAAAGTACTTATATTCTCCATATTTGGCTATCAAATAATAATTTCCATACTGTTTTAACTTAAGAAAAAATCAAAACAAAACAAAAACTCCCCACAAATCTCTGAGAGTTACCTAGAATTTATAGGACTATAGCAGCTAAGGATAAACTGACAGAGTCAAAATTTTTTTAGTAGAATTTCTGCTCTGCTGCCTTTTTCTCTTAGAAAAATCTTTTCTAAACCCATCTCAGAATTATAATCTTTTAATTAATTTGGTACTCCATACAGAGGAGTCCCAAATGAAAGGGAGTTACTGTTTTTGCCATGGTACCCAGAAGGATGCCTTTATTTTGCCAAAAAACATTCTGTCACTAATGCGAAGCCTGTTGACAAACTGTTGTTTGTATTTGGTCAGTGTGATGCCAAGTCCCTTGTCGCACTACAGGAATCCTGGCTGTGCCCCAGTGGCTGTGTGAATCTTTGTAGACTGATACTTTTTGGGCAAAAAATAAAGGTGAAAACCTCTTTTCACTTTTATTTGGTTCTTAACTGATGTTTTGTGAAGATAGGAAAATAAGTGGTGATCAAACAACTTTATAAGAATTGTAATTCTAAAACTTAGACATATAGTTGGCTTTTAATTCCTTTAGCTGTTAATCAAGAGGCTAATTATACAAGGTAATAGTTAGGTATGTATCTGCTTGCAAGTATTACCTTTCTCCTTGTCATAAAAAATAGCAAAGTAGGAGCTTTATGGGTGTTCCTTATCGTCTAAATCAGTGGTTGTCAACCAGGCATGATTTTATCCTCCCGGGGAATTTGGCAATGTCTACAGATGCTTTTATTTGTCGCTACTGGGGAAAGGGTGATGGTGCCTAGTGGGTAGAGGCCAGCCGTGCTGCCGAACATCCTCCAATGCACAGTACTGCCCCTCACAGCAAAAAGTTATCTGGCCCAAATGTCAAGTGACGAGTTTGAGAAATTGTGATCTATATGAAATGGTTATAGAAAACTACATTAAGAAGTTATAAACACTCAGTAATATTTAGAGAAAACATTATTATTATAGATAGAAATTACAAAGGGCACCAAAGGAATGGGAATAACATTCTCATTAGCAAGAAAAAACAAAGAGGGAAGAATGAGAAAAAACATGATGAGTTCATGATTAGAAATAGAAAGAGGGGAGAGCTACACAGAAGAAAAGAAAAATCAGCATAAACCAAAAGCAAAAATATGAGAATGGAAATAATTTTTTATATATGACTAATTGCAATACTTGTAAAGGAATTGACTAAAATGACATGGTGAAAGATTGGGTATATATTTTTTTTATATATTAGAAATACACAATTAAAAGGACTTACAGAGCTTAAAAATATATAGACATCAAACACTGTCCCAAACAATGCCACTGTAGCAAAATTAATAATGGATTCATCAGGTTTTTAGGTTAAAACCATTATTAAAATAAGAAGAAACATTACAAGTCACTAAAAGTAACCATCTACCAAGATGATATAAAAAACTGAATCTGTATACAGTTAATCAAATAACCTTTAAATGTGTAACACATACTGATAAAGTGACGGGGGAAATGGACAAATGCACAGCACTACAGATTGAATGTCCTGCCAAAATGGATAGATTAATCAGATCACAGGTCAACAAGACTATTTATTTATTTACTTGTTTGCTTTTACAAGTTTAGTTTTTATTGTATTTTCCCATTACCATTGCTTTCCCCATATACCCTCTTCCGCCTTCATCCCCCACATACCCACTATTACCACACTGTCTCACTGACGTGCGTGTCCATGAGTTCTTTTTTGGTGGACAGAGGGGCGGGGCTCCATCCATCCACCCCTAATGTCACCACCCAGTAGCATCATCCTGCTTTCTATGAGTCTGTCTTTATTTTGCTTGTTCATTCAGTTTGCTCATTAGATTCTACATGTGGGTGAAATCATACGGTATTTGTCTTTCTCTGACTGGTTTATTTCACTTAGCATAATATTCTCCAGGACCATCCATGCTGTCGCAAAGGGTAAAATTCCTTCCTTTTTATGGCTGAGTAGTATTCCATTGTGTAAATATACATATTTGTATATCTATTCATCTACTGATGGGCACTTGGGTTGCTTCCAAATCTTGGCTGTTGTAAATAATGCTTCAGTGAACATAGGGGTGCTTATATTTTTTCGAATCAGTGTTTCAGGTCTCTTTGGATAAATTCTCAAAAGTGTAAATCACTGGCTTATAACAAAGTTCCATTTTTAATATTTTGAGGAAAATTCATACTGCTTTCCACAGTGGCTGCACCAATCTGCATTCCTACCCACAGTGAAGAAAGGTTCCACTTGATAAACATCCTTGCCAGCACTTGTTGTTTATAGATTTATTGATGATAGCCATCTCACGGGTGTGAGGTGAGATCTCAGTGTGGTTTTAATTCATATTTCCCTGGTGATTAGTGATGCTGAGCATCTTTTCCCTTGTCTATTCGCCATCTGTAAACCCTTATTGGAGAAGTGTCTATTTAGGTCCTTTGCCCATTTTGTAATTGGATTAGTGTGTGTGTTTGGTCTTTTTTTTGTGTGTGTGGTTTTATAACTTCTTTATAAATTTTGGATATCTACTCTTTATTAGAAACACCATTGGAGACTTCCGGCCAAGATGGAGGCGTAGGTGGAAGCACTGTGCCTCCTCTCACAACCAAGATTAAGGACAACAAATATTTATAAACAATAACACAACCAGAATAAAGAAAATTGAAATGCGGAAGTCCTCGGACATTCAACCCAACCGGTAAGAGGG